>BMAC01000017.1:2283567-2307494 GCA_014905375.1 Phtheirospermum japonicum
CTTACGAGGCCGAGAATTGGTTTGTCTAGACTTTTTGCTTTGCTTCTCCAACACTTGTCTTGCTTCGTGTGCTGTCAAATCTCCAAAATCTCCTCCCGCTGCTATCTCTACCTCTCGTTTCCCATGGTCCAATAAACCATCGAAAAAGAACTGGTTAGTCATCTCCGGAGAATAGTTGTGGTGGGGGCAAGCTTGCAAAAGTGTCTTGTAGCGCTCCCACGTTTCATGAAAAAGTTCTCCTTCCAACCGCTCAAAAGTAGCAATTTGCCTCTGAAGATGCCCCGTCGTTTGGGCTGAATAATATTGGTTCAGGAACTTTTCGCTAATCATATCCCAGTCGGTTAACGAACCAGGCTCTAAGGACAGTAGCCATGACTTCGCCTTGTCCTTCAAGCTGTATGGGAAACAAATCATCTGGACCTCCTCTTGGTGAAGGCCATGAACTATGAATCGGCCAACTTCATCAACGAAATAATTTAAAAATGCCAAGGGGTCTTCATGCGCATTCCCATGAAAGGTCGGAAGTAAATTGAGTTGATGCGGTTTAATCTCCACTGCCCTCGTGGTAGGTCCAAGAACAATGGCGGACCTAAAGGGTACAACCTTTGGACGTGCCAAGTCGCGCTGTCTAAGTGCTCGATCTCCCCTTGGTTCTTGAACTTGGTCATATGCTCTCTTGTAGTGGTCGTTATGCGCGTAACGGTGCTCACGCTCGTATCTCCTTCCAAAATTGTTTTGCTCGTAACCATGATCTTGATTTTCCAACCACTCGTTCACGTGCCTTTGATTGTTAACATAGGCGTTTCGCTACAAAACATCCTCATTCCTAAATGCCACATTCTCGATGTTGTGCTGACGCACGACATTGTTGTTCATCTCTTCGTTTTGCCTCAAATTCTCCATGTTGAGCGGGTGATTGACTATGTTGTGCTACTGGTTAAATCCTTCGTTTCTCCTTTCGTCACGTCTAGTAGAGTGTGACTTGTTTGGTTCAATACCATACCCAGCTCGAATGGGGCGTGGTGGTGATCTCGGTGGTGAATCGCCATTTCGAACCGAATGTGCTCCTAACATAATGTCAGGAACTTGATCGCAAGCAAAATCAGTTGCTGTCGAGGAATTGTCCTTGGGAATAAGAACAGGTCTTGGTCTTGGCGGATTTGAACGGTGAATGTTGTCAATGAATGGTACAAGGTCGCGTTGAAGTGATCGCCTTCCTTGCATAAACTCAACAACACGTCAACGTACCAAATGGCAAAAACCAAGTAAAAATAATAGAAATAAAATAATAAATCAAACAGAAAATAAAATGAAAAACATCTTTAATTCTTACTCGTTGCTTCCCCGGCAACGGCGCCGAATTTTTGACTCAAACTTTTGTGCACCCCATTTTTAATAATTAATTTAAAAGCACGTTAGTTTGCTCGCAAGTGTACGAGGTAACTGTAGGGTGATGAGTTTGACTCGAGTCGTATCTCTCGAGGAAACAACTATTCGGTCTTATCAATGTTTTTCTCAATTACGAATAACATACATATACATTTGGGGGTTTGAAAAGATTAATTCGGTCATTATAAACTAAGACGATAATTAAACTAATTAAACTAATTACTTTAAACTAGAATATCAATTACGAACTAAGCAGTAAACTAAAGCTGATTAAAATAGTTTATCTTAAATTATCAACTAAAAGCAATAACTAATTATCAATTAACGCTACGAAGATTTAGAGCTAATTAATGTATCTAAAGCATGAATTTAAGAAACTATCGCTAAGCAGTGAATCATACGAATCCAAGAACCATAAACTAAGCATAAACTAAATCGCATAAATAAACTAAATTAACCAGTATCCAATATCCAAGCATAAGAAACAATTAAACTAATTAAAACTAGAATTAACTAAGAATTTATCTAAACAATTAACTAGAAGATTATCTAAGAGTTTAGAAAACTTATTGAAACTAAGGAAATCAATGAAAAGCTCCAGCTATTCCGGAGTTTGAACGCTGATCTTGGGCGAAGATGGATTCCGAATGCGAAATTGAAGTCTCGGACTTGTCGCTCTTCGATCCGTGATCTTCGTCTCCAAATCTTGTTATAAGATGTGGAGTTATTGTTGTTGTACACTAAAATACTCTATGATATCATCTCTCTCGTGGCTCTCTGGTGGCTCCCTCCTCAAAACCCGAAATAATGAGGGTTTAAATAGATATTAGAAGTCTTGGCGCACAAGAAACCCTAATTTCCGAATTCTGGGCCGTCGCGTCGACTGACGCGTGCTGGCGCTCAGCGGGACTCAGCAGACTTGGTCGGCAGCGCTCGGTAGGTCTGGTCGGCAGGTGCGCGCGTCGGCTGGGCAGGAGCGTCGACATCGATGCTTTAGCAAGTTGCGTCGACGTTGCGTCGACAATGGTGCGTCAACATCGACGCTTCAGAATGTGGCATCAGCAGTGCGTCGACTGACGCGGTCATGACTCGCTGACACGGCTCGCGTCGGCGGTGCATCGACGGTCGCATCAGTCGATGCGACTGAGCGTCGGTTTTCCATTTCTCGATCGTTTGCTACTCGTTTCACCTGAAAGCTTGTTCTTCTATTCCCGAACATCGAACTTCGTTGTTTACGTGCTAAACTCTTCCGTTTACTTAGCTGTAAGGTGAAAAACAATGAAACATCACCTAATTGCATCAATTAAGATCAAAATGCGGTAAAATAAGTTGGAATTATAAAATTACGGAATTACGCCTAAATCATCCAACTCATACCAAAAACAAATATAAAAACGAACTAAAAAGCTAATAAAAATAAGGACAAATCTACTCTAATCAATGAGTATAAGCAGTATCGTGATACTCACGATGGTCAGACACCGGCATGCGTTGATGAGGGGGTTTGGAGGTAAATGATTCTTTTATATTTTCTTATTAAATTAATTTTTTATTATTACAGATAGCTTATATTTTATATATCATGCATTTCAACTAAGGCTTGGACTGTTGAGTGGAATAAGCCCGAGAATAGGAGGAGGTCCGAGTAGTGCAGCAAGAACAAGAGGAGAGAGACCTACTGGTCCGGGTACTGAGATGTCGAAGCAGGGGGGGGCTAGATCTACGGTCGATTATTCCTCTGATATTGTAAGTGATTTCAAAATATAATATATTCTTTATTTTTAATTTTTTATGTTAATTATTTGATAATTTTATTTGAATACAAGAAGCGGGAGACAGGTGCCTCGGTCACTACGTACCAGGTTTTTGTACGTACACACAAGAAGGACGACAAACACGTTGATTCAAGCTTTTTGTGTACCTACTTTTATAAATATTTATCAAACGTTTAAAGCTTGATCGTAAGAGTACGAGTTCGCATGTAGGTTGGTAAACTAAACCGAGTCGATTCTGAAGGAACAACCAATCGGAGTCTCATATGTTTGTTTAATCACAAGTAACACATGAACATGTATAATTGGGGGGGGGGGGGGGGGTTGTTCTTGATTTATGAACTATGAACTTAAAAGGAATAGTAATTGATTGAAAACTAATGAACTTAAACTAACTATCTCAAACTAATTATCCAACGGGAATTTAAAAGACTTAAATAACTAAAAGCTATAAACTAGGGTTTTGGAATTTGAAAATCAATTAAATAGCATGAACGAAATTAAAACTAAATCACCAAATATGAATAAAAAAAACGCAATTTAAAGATGAAAGATTATGAACTAAGTTATCCAAAGTATCCATGGTATCAAGCTTAAAGTAACTCAAGATCCGAAAATAAAAACAATTATCTAATAGCATAAAAAATAACGAGAACTAATCTAGAAAGCAATGAAAAGTTTAGAGTACTAATTGGAACTATGAAAAGCATTAAATTCTCCAGCTATTCTGGAGAAAAGAAGTAGATCTTGGTCGAAGAATGAATCACGAACTAAAGAATGGAGCTTGGAACTTGTGATTCTTGGATCTTCGATCTTGATCTTCTGTCTACGTAACGGGCAATGGAAACGAGTCCTCTCTGCGTCATAGAACCCTAAGAATATGTGTGGTGTCCTTCAAGACAAATTATAAGGGGGTATATATAGTTTTTCCAGGACTTGAAGCACAGATTTTCTATTAAAAACGATCCTAGGCCCGTTAATGGTAAGCTTAGCGGTAAGGGTTACCGCTAACGCTACCGTTAACCTCTCGCTGAAAGTTTCTGTCCATCATTAGCGGTCGATCTAGCGGTATGACAACCATTAATCTCGCCGCTAAACTCTACTGACTCCTCCTAACGATGGGGCTAGCGGTTGGGTTACCGTTAAGGCCACCGTTAACTTGGTCCAGGAGCTCTCTATCATCCTTTAGCGGTATCGTGACTGCTAGGTCTTAGCGGTAAGGGTTACCGCTAACCTGACCGCTAACCCTTAGAACTTGCTACTTCTTCTCCGAAAAGCTCGATTTTATCTCTCGATCGTTAAACTTCATCTATTTAAATGCTGAGATCCTCCGGTTACTTAGCTATATGGGGAAAAATGGAGAATAATCACCCAATTGCATCAATAATGATCAAAATGCGGTAAAATAAGCTGGAGACATAAAAATACGAAATTATGTTTAACATCCAACCTATACCGAAATTAAGAACAAAAACTAACTAAAACAACGAGAAAAATCAGTACAAATTCATGTTAATCAACTACCCCACGCTTAATTGGTTTGTTCGTTCTCGAACAAACAAAAGTTTCAAAGAACAACAAGCATAAAAATAAGTTAAAGCAAAGAGTCGTGTCGTGCTACATAGGTAATTTTGAAATATAGATAATTGCAATGCAAGCTCAAGAGCTAGACCCTTATTACTTTGTCGCTCCAAATATAAATCATGCATCCTCACAAAGGGTAATATATTTGTGTACACTCAAAAGCACTCAAGTTTTTCTACATGGGACGTGTATACGCTCAAATCATCAAAATACATGCACAATAAGCAAGAACCGAAAATCAAAATCTTCTAATCGCATATTAAGTGTGTAATCAACAAAGAATTGAAAAAGGTCTTTTAGGGTTGTAATGTAGGCTATTTGGACGGGTATGGAATATATATAAGTCGTGTGTAACTCACGATCTAAAGTGATCAATACTCACCAACCTATTCTAATCACGAAGCAATATGCTTCACCACATTCAAACGAAACCTCACTTAACTCTCATAACGTAGCCTTTATACTTAGGCTATTTCTCAACTCGCAACCCAGAACCGACTTCTGAACAAACCACTTAACAATATAGAAGCTTATGATACGCTTCTTATTTAACGCTCAATTATTGACTTTTAAACATTTAGGCGTCATAAGAATATAACCATAATTATAAACAAGACTCTATAAGCATAGGAAATGACTCTACAATATTCACCATCCTCCTTTATTCTTTCTTTTTTTCTCTCTCTCTCTTTTTTTAAGGATGGTGATCCTTAACACTTATTATTACAACTTTTCATAAACCCCTGATCAAAATTCCAAAACATAAATAACCAACAAAAATAACTAACTCTTACCACACGCTATTAATGACGTAGGAGTTAACTCATAAACACTCATAGCTATAGGAAATGGATATTTGGATATGATTGGCTCATTCAGAATTTATGGTGGCTGATATATATGGATATGGCCGAAATAAGGGTAATTTTTGTGCCCAATCGGCATGTTCAAAGTTAACTATACACAGCGATTTCAAAGAGATCTCAAAACAGAACTCACTCAAGTACATGCAAAGATGATAAATACTCAGGCTACTCACAAGCTTTTTGCATGAAAAGATTTTGAATTGACGCTGCTTTTAAGGTTTTGCGAAATCGTTTGCGTCCAAGTACCATTTTACAATATATAAATAAAGATTTTGAGAAATTCTATACACTTATACACGCTCAAAGACAAGAACCTCAAATCACACATAGTTAGCTTTGACAGGCAAGCTAGACAAACACAAATAAGCGCAGGAGCAGCAATTAATCATGTTAAGTCACTAATTATTACAGACCACGCGAATTCAAATTGCACAAATAAGAATAACAAATCGCTCGACTATCCTCCCCCTCTCTAAAAATCCGGCAATCTAAGGATTTCCATAAATAAAGAAAGATCAAATCAAAAGAGAGGAAAAGGAAAAACGTCCCTGAGTACTTAATATGTCGAGCAGCTGCATGTTGAATTCGTGCAATCATCATTTCATCTCGATTCTCGTAATTCGAATTCTGCTAATTAAAAACTACGAAAAATAAAGCAAACTAACGAATAAAACAAATTAAAGATTAATTAATAGTCTAGAGTTTAATAAGTTTTAAGAAAAAGAAAAACAACGAAAAGCAATAAAATTAAACATCCATCAACAACCATGAGACGGGGCGACAACCATTGAATCGGGAGGCGGAACTGGCAGCCACCGACCCATGAATTGGGCAAAATTGGTCGTCAAGGCCGTCAACAGCTCCCTATTACCTTCACTTGCCTCATGTGCCCAACGTGCTTCCTCTCGAGCCATGCGAGCCTCCTCGTGCGCAAAATGATCCTCTTCAAAGGCTAAGTGCGCATCCTCCCTCGCCGATCGAGCATCATACTTAACGCCAGATAGTCGATCATAAACGTTCGACTTAAATCCTGCGTAATCGATTAAAAAGGCATCGAGATCGGCCCGAACAAAATGCGATGATCCGCCCGCCATCCCATAACTGGACCCAACCTGGGTTCCACATTAATACCAGCATCCTCATCATGCTCCTTCTGCTTGGTTCGTCTCTCATCATCATCGTCAACCTCATCTCTCTCCTGGTAATTCCACAGCATCGTCACCGGTAATTTAATTCCTCTTGGCTTCCCCGGAACTCGCACTACTCGCAGTTGGAATGTTAACTGTTGCGGAGCATGTTCGATATCGTCCTTCCTTGGCAAGTATCCACCATCCTCGCAATTCTTCAGCGAGGCTCGTGATAAACGTCCCATGAGACATCAGAACAAGCCTTTCGATGCTTATCTTCTTCACGTTTTTCAGGATGCGAATGATGAGGGGTAGACTTGGATGGGTTTCCCTCTCGTCATGCACCACAGTGCGTATAATTCATCTTTGTTGACGAGTGTTGGCTCCTCCTTTCCAAGCACACAGCGTGAGAAAAAACGATAAGCGGCGTATAGGGCGTTGTCTTGAACTAAGGTTAGGGGTATTGCAGATTTTTCCCCTCGACGCCCGGAAGCTTGATTTCTTCCCAGAATTGGCGCTCATTATATGCGCAATCGCATTCATCTATGTTCATCTTCCTTCCAAAACCAAAATACACCTCAATTGCATTGGCGTCGAATGTGTACTTCTTTCCTTCGAATCGGCACCTTAGTGTAAAATTGACTAGAACCTCTAAGGAAGTATAGAACTCAAGCATCAGTTGCTTGTACGCCAGAACGTGGATCTAGGCCCACTCAACACAATTGAGGGGCTTGACGTATTTCACGAACCGCTGGGCAAAAGGATCGTCATGTGCGGCTTTGGCGTACCAACCATTTATGTCGATCACCATCGGGTTGATGATCATCCAATTCAGCAAGGTGTTATATAATTCGACTTCAATGTTGAACACCGTGAACTTTGAACCCAAACTCTTCTCCATATTTTTCTCCTTCTTGTTTGAGTGAGAGGAAGACATGGCTGAAATTAAACAAATAGGTAACCGGAATGCGACTCTAAATGGTCGGAATGCGACCTTGATCGTCGGGAACAAGACTATGAAAAACTGTCAGCAGAGCACTTAACGGTAAGGCTTAGCGGTAAGCCCAACCATTACTGGTACCATTAGATACTAGCGGTATCCCTAACCGTTAGCAGTTATCACTAGCAATTCGTCGAACACCTTACGTGCAGAAAAACTCACCGGCGTTTTCAACCAGAAACCATCCAACTCTAACCCAACCTAGATCTAACCCTGCAAATCCTAATCCAGACAGTTTAAATCTAACCAACTTGTTTTAACTTATGCTGATATTTATATTTATATTGAAAAACCAGAAGAACTCTTCATATGATTGTTCGATTAATGAAATGCATTACTAGTCGATGTTAGGAATGAATCCCTAATAAATTTGAAATAAAGGGGGGGGGGGGGGGTGAGATATATATGAGCCCACTCTTCTATTTATGTTTGCTACTAGATATTATGGAATCACTGGATTGTCACATATGCATATAACAAGAAGTTTACGAGATGAGTTGCTCATAGTATGACCACGATTTCCCAATCAAATGAAAAATCTAGTAATATATCCCAATTACTTGAACAAACCACTTAATGATCCGATATGCAAATAAAAGTCCTCAAATTAATTATCATTGTCGAGATAAAGTGCAAAATATATACACTCTCTTATTGAAATCGTACACTAAGAAAATATATGTCATATGGTTGTATAAGTTTAATTTTCAGGATTCTCTGAGCATGAGGGGGAGTACTAATAGTTGGTAGTCATTATGAATGATATATTCTCACAATTGTAGTTCAAAGATACAAGATTATTTATGATCTTACATAGAAATTACAGATGCCTCGCTATATCAATAAAGCCCAAAGCTTTGGTATTATTCAAACAACATTCCCCGAATATATGTATCAAAAGAATAGTAATGGAGGCATATACTCTCAGAGAGTATATAAACATAACTATAATGTATAAATCATAACAAAGGGCTGATAATAAGATATATCGATGAGTTATGTTGCCATGGTAAAATGAAAGAAAATGAAATTGAGAAGTGTCAACATATTTTAAAGACAAGCGCTGCAAATGATTAATGATAATGAAATATTGAAATTCATCTCAAAATTAATTTTTGTGCTCCTATAGTAAAAGTACATGGGCTTAGTAAAGAATGAGATTGAAAATCCTGAAGAGATTCCAAAATATTATTAATACATGCAATGACTCAAAACATGGTTATTATTTTGAAGAAACATACGATAGACTATTTTCCTTGATTGTATTTTTTTTAATCCCAAATCGTTATTCCCAAATAAGATTTTTTATTAGGCAGCATAATCACAACTAACATAAATCTTTAACAGAGATTTTGACATGTATTTTGATGAAATGAAAATATCGTCTAATTGTATGTATACACTATTGTGAATACAATTGACATTAGAAGAGTATCAACTAATCTGAAAGATACTCGTACAAATCCCCTGAGAATTTTAAGATGCCAGAAGCATAGTTATATAAAATACGTGTTACACTTTTTTCTCCTTATTTGCAAGGTTTTTTAAGGATCGATAACGTATTAACATGGATAATATATTCTTTTCCTTTCTTATGATTCTTTTCCACTGAAGTTTCTCTAATAAGGCTTTAACTAGACATATTCATGATATGGTGACAAATATATAAGAAATCAATACATTTTCTCAAGATGTGAAATCAATATATTAATGATGCAATGAGCATTGTTCTAAAAACCGTCCGCCTATACGGCTGTGCGGCTCTAGGCGGCTAGGTGGGGCCCTATTATTATTATTATCATTATTATTATTATTATTATTAATTATTTTACCAAATATGTTTGTATAAAAAAAGAAAATACAATACAAATCAAGACAATAAATTATAATTTTCTTTTTTATTTTAATTTTAGTGAAATTTAGTTTAGTTTTTTAAGTATGAATCCTATTTCTTTTTTTATAAGTTTGATCGTTTATGTTAATTACAATTTGATGTTTTGGGTGTTCATTTGTAAGCGAAGATTATTTGAATGTGTGGGAATTGATCAAACTTATTGTTCGTAGTTAGAAATATATAAATCCAATAACATAGTCAATGTGTTCGATGTGAGTTCACAAAAAAGAAATTTGAAAAACTAGCTAATTTTGTTGATAATAAACTTATATTATGTAGTATGATTGCAATTTTATTGTCATGTATCTTTGTCTGACATGTTGCTCAATATTATTATTTATGCTTAAATATCAAATAAAATATAGTATTTATGTTTAAATTCTAGGCCCATCCTGGCCGCTTAATGATTTTTAGAACCCCGATGACGAGTATAACATGAGAAGTTAACAAAATTCCCCAAAATGTGAATATGACATAGTTATGGTGTGACGAGAAATCAATACAAGGATGTGAAATCGACATATTCATAGCATGACGGGGACTACATGAGAAATCAATGCAATTTCTTAAGATGTGAAGTCAAATGGAGTAATTGTGCTCTTTTTCCTACAATCAAGTCTTTCCCACAAGGTGTTTTTGGTAAGTGTTAGAAGAGTTTTAGTGGTTTTGAAAGTATATCAATGGGTTTATGGCTTGGTATTATCGGATTTCGATTCAATTGAAGGATTCAAGGTGTTTCAAGCTCGAAAAATAAAAGGAAAATGAAAATAAAGCAATTAACCTATCTAAACTAAACTAGGAATTGAAATTGCAAGATGATCAGATGCCTTGTCATATGCCTCAGTATGGAAATGTAAAGCAATTATGAAAATAAGCAAGAGAATGCAATGTTTCACCAAGTACAAGCATGCATGCACAAGGTACAACTATGCATAAAAACTCAAATAGTGCAAATTAGCAAAAATCGAAAGCATGGATGTAAGTAGCAAGAAAAGTTGACATGAAAGTTTAAAACTTTAAGGAAAATAACAAGCAACAAAGAGTAGATCTAAGATTCAATCTAAAACTATGCATGAAAATAAAAACCAAAATAAAGCATATGAAAGACTTGAAATCAAGACGATCTAAAACTCGATCTATGATATAGATGTGTCACTCACCTAGATTCCATAGCCAATTCTTAAGATCTAACATGAATTCAAGGTGCTAAGACAAAAAGCATAAAATGAGGAACAAGCATGGAAATGAAAAACAAAGCATGGAAATAAAACATAAAACATGAAACTGAAAGGAAACTTACTTGAATTAAGAAATGAAACAAAGCTTGAATCTAATTGCATCAAAAGTAATAATCCAAGGGAGTACTTGGATTCTTCTTAGGCTTACAAACCCAATGAGGTGCTTGAAATTAAATCTAATCTAGGAAAAGAAATTACATCAAAGCTTGAAATTAAATCTAAACCTAAGAAAGAGATTTATCCAAGAGCTAGTGAGTGATTTGATCCCAAACCCTAGCTTGGGTTGGGAGGGGAGTTATTTTTTTACAAAATGAGAGTTGTGAGCTATTTATACTAAGTTTAATTGGGTTTAAATGGAGTCAAATGGGCCAAATTGGGCTTTTTGGACATTTTGGCTCGACCATGGCTCAAGGTGGCTCGGTCTGGGCGAGCCTGGGTGTGCTGGGGCTGGTTAGGGCATCTTTGGGCTGAGCTGGGGTGTGGCTGGAGGCCTGGGCACAATTCTGGGCAAAGGCAGGCGTTGAAACAGGCACAGAAGTGGGCACGGGGGTGGAGCGGGCCTACCTTGGCGCCTGGGTGTCGAACACAATTCTGGGCAAAACTGGGGTGCCTTCTTGGGTGCCGGTCACGATTCTGGGCTTAGCTGGGCACGCCCGGGCTCTCATTCCAGAATGTTTTGCTCATTTGGAGCTTGCTCTTGGCACCAACTTGGGCATGCAAATAGGCAAGGTTATGCTTGAATTTTTGGCCTCCATGCCTTAGCTTGATTTTAAAATCATTAAGCTACCTATTAAAAGAGAATTTTAATTATTAAAACCCAAGAATTACACCGAACCTCAAGGTAGTTGAGCCAATTAACCCATTAAAAATATAAAACTAACAAGTCAAGTAAAAAATAACAAAACAAGAAAAACCACATAAAAACTTAATTAAATTCTATTAAAAAAACTACTAAAATCAACATAAAAGTCTAACTAAAAATACTAGGAAAAACACAACAATTACATGCAAAACAGTAAGACAGCACGCGAATACGCCTACAAGAATGATCGTTACAAGGGGGAACAACTTTACCCTTCCACATTGCTGAGGTTTTATTCCACATGATCTTCCTAACAACAATACGTGATTGCAACAAGATCTACATCAAACAATTTTGAGTTTTCTTCCATTAGTTTTTTTTTTAATTCAAATTAACTCATGAGTCATTTATTCAAATAGTCACTTAAGAAGGAATGTTATGAACCTTGCCAGGCACGCGAATAAGTATCTATTATGTCATGAACCTCGCGAGGCATCCGAGTAATATTATATTATTTGTGAATGAGTGTTTTGTCCCTGATAAAATTATGTAATTATGATTATACTATTCAAAATTTCACGATATAGAGGTTTCGATTATTAATGAAAATAAACTTGAGAAGTTCATTCTCTCTACTCTCCATGTTTTTCTATGTGGTTTATGAGAGATTGTACGGTGTCGTGACTGTATCCTTTTTCACTTAATTATAATTATTAGATTATGAATAAGTAACGAGGCAAATCAATGAATATAAATGTAAGAAGTAAGAGAAATAGCACCGCAGTAATTTTCATATTTTATAACACAAACTATATATTAAATCATATGCTTTACTTTGCTCAAAATCCAAATGTTAGCACAACGCTCAAATGAAAAAGTAAATTTAACCAACTGTAATTACATTAGATGTTAGTATCAACTTAAATTTTTTTACAATATAATTAATTAAAATAATATTAATCAAATATCGTTTATTTAGTTAAATTAATAGTAGCTAAGTAAAAGTAATTAATAATTATGGCGTCAAAAAAGTAATTAATAATTATAAATATGTGAAATGAATATTTCATTTGTGCGTATGATTTTACTCTAATGAATTGAAGATGAATTCGGATATATATCAAATTGGCTTCCCTCAACTATGCAAAAGAAAAAAATGGCGAATAAATAATTGTCTATGACTCAAAAAATATAACTCATTTTTTTTCTAAAAAAGGTTTTCCTCATTTCTTTCATTCTCTCTCTCCTCTCTCAATTAACATTAATATTATACCACACAAAAATCTTATATAGTTTTCTCCCTCTCTCATCTCTCCATTATCATTACTTCCCACCACACAAAACCTTTGTGTACCCTATTTGAAATTTTTTTAATCAAATAATTTTATATTCAATCACTTACTAAAAACACACAAATTATATACAAACACTATTTTACCAAAAAAATTTATATCCCTACAATTTTTATTTTCACTATTTTCTAGTGAAACCAAACCAAGATGAACGAAATGATATCAAATCGAACACTTAACCCCAAGCTACTTACCAATTTTACAGCCTTTATTCATTTTTTAATTAAACAAATTTATAGGCAATTTGGAGTCGGGATATTCTCGTGGCAAAATTGCAAATAGCCCCAGTAACTTAGGGGTGGTGGTAATTTTATACCACTAAATATACTTGGTAGCAAATTTACCCATTAACTTACAAAAAAATAGCAATTTAGCCCAAATTTTGCCGGAAAAAAAATTCGCCGGATTCTTTCATTTTTCGGCGAAAAATTGTTGACTTTGACCAATTTGACCAATTCAACACTGATGTGGCAAAAAAAAATAACAAAAATTAAAAAATTTATTACAAAATCAGAAATTTGTTTAAAATTTTAAAATAACTTTAAAAAACTATTTAGATTAAAAAATTAAACAAAAAGATGGAAAATATATTATAAGATTTAAGATTATTTTAAATTTCTAAAATATACTATTAAATATAAATTCAAAACAAAATCTAGGAAAATATTTTAAAATATGAAACTATTTTAAATATAAAAAATATTATTCAAATATAAAATTAAAAAAATCTGAGAAAACATATTGTAAATTTTGGAATTATTTGAAGTATGTAAAAATAAATATAAAATCAATACCAAATATGGAAAAATATTTATTAATAATTAGGTTTTTTGTAAATATGTAAAATATTATATTAAAATACATAATTAAAAATATACATAAAATATTTTATAGAAGAAATTATTTTGCATATGAAAAGAGAATGTTTTAAGATGAATCTAAAAAACTATTTTATAATACCTGAAATTATTATAAATATTAAAAATATTTTTAAATATAAAAATATTTTGAGATTTTTTATATATATATTTAACCATATTTTGTTTGATTTTATATTTAAATATTTCATTGCATATTCAATATAATTTCAAAATTTTATAAAATCATTTTCCAAATTTTTATTTTATATTTTAATTACCCTTTTTTTTACATATTTCATAAAAATGAATTTTAAAAATGTTTTTCAAGTTTTGTTTTAATTTATATTTAAATAATACTTTTTTGGCATATTTAAAAAATCTCAAATTTTATAATATATTTTTGAAATATTATAATTTAAAAAATCTTAAAATAAATTTATAATTTAAATATTTTTTTAATTATTTTTTTCCACACCAGGATTGACTTTGTCAAAATTAATTAAAGTCAACATTTTTCGCCAGAAATTGAAAGAATCTGACAAACTTTTATTTTCCGGTGAAATTGGGATTAAATTGCTATCTTTTTGTAAGCTACTGGTAAATATGCAATCAAGTATATTTAGTGGTATTAAATTGCCAAGCCCCTAAGTTATTGGGACTATTTTGTAATTTTGCCTATTCTCGTCCTACTTTTATTGAGAGTGCGCTTGTCCCATACGCACGGGTGATTTGTTTAAGAGGAATAGTCAAAGTGTAAATTTATTTAAATAACTTTCTTAATCATAATGTTCGTGTGGATAACCTTTATTTTTGTAAGGATAAAAAATAGAAAGAAAATGTCTAAAATATCCTTAAATGTGAAATAATTAAACTACCTTTATCTTTTTTACCATTTTTACACGGTTTGTAAACCCCCAAAAAGTTGCTCCCTCTTCATATTCCTCCCGTAAACCCCAAAAGTCCCTCTGTTTTTGTTTGTAAAACCTCAAAAAAAACCAAAAGTTCTTGTTATCTTATTTAGGATTAGCAAAGCGGTGTATATGGTTGAAGATTATCAAATGATTTTCTTTTAGTATTTTTCAAAAAATGGTGAAAGATGTGAAAAAACAAGCTTAAAGGTAGGGTTTTTTTGTTTTTTTTTGTTACCATCTTTATTTCATTATTTATGTGTGGTTTCCATAGTTTTAGTACGATGGTGATGTGTAATTTATCTAGCACTGATAACCATTGTTCAGTCGTTATTTATTACACATAACGACACTACAATCGTTATCTCTTGTTCAACTAATTTGTTTATTTTTACGATTCAATTAAAAGGTAATATGTTTCATTGTTTTTAGTTATGTGTATCTTTTATATACATTTCAGTAATTATAAATTAGGCTTAATTATTGTGTAGTCGTGTTGGTTTAATGGATAACAGCGTTTTATGTTATTTAACTATTTGTTATTTTTATTACTTGTTTTTGCTTGCTTAATTAGGATGTCACATAAATGAGAATTATTTTAGTTCGTCGAAGTAATATTATGATATTTTTTGTTTGCTGGTTTAATGCAGAACGATGGTGCAATCGTGTACATTGTTTCGCTATCCGTTAATTTTTTTTACTTGTTTTTAATTACTTAGTTAGTATGTCACATAATTAGATATTATTTTTATTCGTCAAAATAATGTTTATGATTTTTTTTCTTGTTTGCAGTCATGGAATCTACAAAAATGGTGTGGATATAAGTATGTCACTTTGTTGAGTTCGAAAAGAGTAGCGAATGCACTTGGATATGGAGATACGTAAAGAACACAGACGAGAATGTGAGTCCGATTTTTGTTCCCAGCAATGTTTCATATTTGGAGCTTTACAATATGGTTCAGAAGCTCGTAAAGTTTGACAGCAATTCATATGTGATAGAGTTCATGTCTCTGAACCCAAAGATGACTATTGATCGTAGTGATGGTGGATTTGTTAATCAAGAACGAGTGGAAGTTGAATATTTGGATAGCATGTCGGATTTTGTGCAGAATACTGATGACACTAGGAATGCACATGAAGGTGGAAATCTTGTCGACTGTGGTACGTTGAATGTGATTGAAGAAAGTCCTGAGATCGAGAACGTGATTGAAGAAAGTCCTGGGATTGAAGATGTAAGAGGAACAATTTCTATTATAGAAGAGGATAGCCCAATTTTTCCAACACAACATGCTACGGTTACAAATGCGAGTCAATTTATTAGTTCACCCCTTCCTCCTTGTCCATCTTCAGTACGAATTCCAGAGAGCGAGGACCTCAAATTTAATGATCTCTTTCCGACCAAACTACATTTAGTTGTAAAACTTCCAATGTTGTCAGTGAAGTGCCATTTCGAATATAGAGTAGTAAAAGCAACTAAGAGATTGTATGTAATTACGTGTATCGATAAGAATTGTGGTTGGCGTTTGAGAGTAGTGAAGATCAAATGTGCTGAAATCTTTGAAATTCGGAAGTATGTTGGTCATCACACTTGCTCGATGAATGTACGTCGTAAAGATCACAAACATGCGACATATAAGCTAATTGGGAGGCACATCTCTGAAAAATTTAAGGATGCCAATAGAATTTATAGATCTAATGACATTATCAGTGACATTCAAAGTGAGTTCCATATAACTATAAGCTATACTAAGGCACATATGGCGATGCACTATGGATCTGGCTTGATTTGAGGATAGCCTGAATATAGTTATGTAAGACTCCCGCAATATTGTTATGTGCTGGAGGAGAAAAATCTGGGGACGTTGACATTCATTGAAACAAGTGAAGACGGACATTTAATGTATTTTTTCATGGATCTAGGACCATGTATTCGTGGATTTTACTCTTCAATTAGAAGAGTAATATCAGTTGATAGAACATTCTTATCATCGAGATACGGAGGTACCTTACTTATTGCAACCAGTCAAGATGCCAATCGCCAAATTTATCAGCTTGCATGGGCCATAGTTGACTCAGAGAATAATGCTTCTTGGTCATTTTTCTTTCAGAAGTTGAGAGATATTACAGGCGATACTTCAAACCTGGTTATTGTTTCTGATAGGGAACCAGTATTCCTGGCGCTTTTCATGAAGTGTTTCAGCATGCAAATCATGGATATTGTAATTATCACTTACTTAAAAATCCAAAAACTGTATTTCCGAGGCTTCAATTGGATAGATTGTATTGGGCAACAGCTAAAGCTTATTCGCTGCCTCATTTCGAAACAAATAGGCAGCATTATGCAGTAAGCATGAGGGTATTAGAGGATACCTGGAGAAAGCCGATTTACATCATTGGGCTAGAGCATATTTCAAAGAAACTCGTTTCAATATAATGATAACCAACAACACTGAATCAATGAACTCTACGCTAAAGAGAGAACGAGAATTTCCTATTCTTGGTTCGATTGAGCATATTAGAGAGAAATTGCAGAGGTGGTTCCATGAAAGACACGTTACTTCAGAAAAATGTTCTAGTTTCCTTACCCCACCTTTAGAAGAGTGATTAGAGTAGATTTGTCCTTATTTTTATTAGCTTTTTAGTACGTTTTTCTAATATAAGTTGGATGATTTAAGCTTAATTTTTGTATTTTTATAGTTCCAGCTTATTTACCGTATTTTGATCATAATTGATGAAATTAGGTGATATTTCGTTGTTTTTCACCTTATAGCTAAGTAACCGGAAGAGTTCAACGCGTAAATAGATGAGTTCGATGTTCAAAAGTGGAGAACGAGCTTCTCGGTGAACGAGTAGCAGAAGAATCGAGAAAATGAGACAGCGCCTCAGTAGCATCGATCGACGCAAGTGCCGACGCTATGTCGATGCGATTCCCTGCCCGTGACGATCGACGCTCAGTCGACGCAACTCTCTGAAGCGTCGATCCAAGAGTGCGTCGATCGAGGCTCAGTCGACGCAACTCTCTGTTGTGTCGATGCATGTCCGCATCAGTCGATGCCACCGCCCAGTCGACGCGAGTAACCAGACAACATTGACGCCGAGTGCCAGCCCGTGTCGATCGACGCGACGTCGACGTGACGTCCAGAAATGCGTTTTTAGGGTTTCTTGTGCGCCAAGACATGTTATATCTATATATATCCTTCATATTTCGGATTTTTGGGAGACACACGACACCCTAGGATTTTTGGGCTTAGAATAAACATAATTACACATCTTATAACAAGATTTGAAGACCAAGATCGAGGATCGAAGAACAACGAGTCCGAGGCTTCGATTTCACGTTTGGGATTCAATCTTCGCCTAAGATCAACGTTCAACTCTGGAATAGCTGGAGATTTTCATTGCTTTCACTAGTTACAATAAGTACTCTAAACTCTTAGTTAATTTGATAGTTAACTTCCTAGTTAATTTCATAGTTGAATTCTTAGTTAATTCTAGAACTAGTTTAGTTAGTTTAATCGTTTCATACTTGGATATTGAATTAATTTAGTTTATTTATGCGATTCGATTTATGCTTAGTTATTCGTTTTTAGATTCTTATGATATAATTATGTCGTGATAGTTAATTAAATTCATGTTCTTTGATTCACTGCTTACTTTTTAGTTCTTAAGTTTGAATAATTTAATTATTGCTCGTAGTTGATAATATAGTTTAGAATAATTAGTTTAATTACTGCTTTAGTTTATAATGATCAAATCAAAATCTTTTAAAACCCCAAATGTACATGTATTTTATTCTAGTTCGTAACTTGATAAAAACATCCAAAAGACCGAACAGTTATTTCCTCAAGAGATTCGACTTAAGTCAAACTCACCACCCTACAAGTTCCTCGTACTCTTGCGAGCAAACTTACTTGTTTTTAATTAAATTTCTTAAAAGGGGTGCACAAAAGTTTGGATCAAAGAGGAGGTGCACATGAGGTACGATGAGTCCAATGGTTTAGTCGTGAAACATATCACACCGACTATTTTGCAAGTTAGTGGGCATTCAAGGAATCACGTTGTTAACTTAGAGGAAGGGATATGTACTTGAAGAAAATTTGAAATGGACCAGTGTCCATGTGCACATGCTATTTCCGCGATAAGGTTTTTGAATGATAATGGCTACATGTTTTGCTCTACGTTGTATACGAGCTCTTGTTGGAGAAATGCATATTCGGAATCAATTCACCCTTTGCTAAGTCAGAATGATTGGATAGTTCCAGAGGAAGTTATGTCAAGAATTGTGTTGCCTCCATTATCACAGTGTGCAAGGGGCCGACCCACAACAAAAAGAAAGAAATCAGCTGGTGAACCTCGAAAAAAAAAATCTAATGGACCTCACCAAATGCGTAAGTGTAGTAAATATGGAGGTCATGGCCATAATCGTAGTACATTTAAACAAGATCCACCACAATGAAATAACTATTTAGCCACTTAGATATATTTTGAATTATCACATTTTGAGGTGCTTCTAATGCGTCAAAATAATAACATTTGGAGCAATGTATTTCATGTAGTATAATGTGTGATAATTATTAAAATATCGTTATATATATTTTATTATTCATCAAATCTCAACATCAAACTTCAAGCTGAATAAATGATGCATAACGATACAAAAGTCGTTAACATATTTGTGACACGTCTGTACAGTCGTTATCTGATTTAAGTATGGAAGATGCAGCTTGAACATGAAGATCTGATTTCAACATTACATGTGAATGTGATTTAGTTATGATTAAAACCTTGGAGGAATGATACTTGATTTGTACAAGACTCAAAGTATTAACGATAGTTCTTTCGTTATAAAGATTGTTGTGTCGTGAAAATGATACTTAATTTTTCAAAAATTCCAAGTAATGGTGATTGAAAATTATTGTTGTTTCTTTATAACGATAGTTATGTCATGATAACGACACTTGGTTTGTACAACTGATAACAATAATCCTTTCATTATAAAGATTATTGTGTCATGATAACGATACTTGATTCGTACAAACTTCTAAGTAATGATGATTGATAACGAATCTTATTTCGTTATAATAATAGTTATGTCATAATAACGACACTTGATTCATAACAAATTATAAGTAATGGTGATTTAAAACGATTGTTGTTTCTTTATAACGATAGTTGTGTCGTGATAACGATACTTGATTCGTACATAATTCTAAGTAATGGTGATTGATAACGATAGTTCTTTTGTTATAAAGATTGTAGTGTCGTGATAACGATACTTGATTCGAACAAACTTCTAAGTAATGATGATTGATAACGAATGTTGTTTCGTTATAACGATAGTTGTGTTGTGAAAATGATACTTTTTTTTTAATTGTGAAAATGATACTTAATTCGTCAAAAGTTCTATGTAATGATGATTGATAATAAATGTTATTTTGTTATAACGATAGTTGTGTCGTTATAATTTACTTGATTCGTACCAAATTCTAAGTAGTGGTGATTGATAACAATAGTTATTTCGTTATAAAGATAGTTGTGTTGTGATAACGATAGTTCTTTCGTTATAAAGATTGTTGTGTTGTGATAATGATACTTGATTCGTAAAAATTTCCAAGTAATGGTGATTGAAAACGATTATTATTTCTTTATAACGATAGTTGTGTCATGATAACGATACTTGGTTTGTACAAAAATCTAAGTAATAGTGATTGAAAAACAATAGTCTTTTCGTTATAAAGTTTGTTGTGTCGTGATAACGATACTTGATTCGTACAAACTTTTAAGTAATGATGATGATTGATAACGAATGTTGTTTCGTTATAACGATAGTTGTGTCGTAATAACGACACTTGATTCGTACAAAATTATAAGTAATGGTGATTTAAAACGATTGTTGTTTCTTTATAACGATAGTTGTGTCGTGATAACGATACTTGATTCGTACATAATTCTAAGTAGTGGTGATTGATAACGATAGTTCTTTTGTTATAAAGATTGTAGTGTCGTGATAACGATACTTGATTCGAACAAACTTCTAAGTAATGATGATTGATAACGAATGTTGTTTCGTTATAACGATAGTTGTGTTGTGAAAATGATACTTTTTTTTTAATTGTGAAAATGATACTTAATTCGTCAAAAGTTCTATGTAATGATGATTGATAATAAATGTTATTTTGTTATAACGATAGTTGTGTCGTTATAATTTACTTGATTCGTACCAAATTCTAAGTAGTGGTGATTGATAACAATAGTTATTTCGTTATAAAGATAGTTGTGTTGTGATAACGATAGTTCTTTCGTTATAAAGATTGTTGTGTTGTGATAACTTAGAACTTATTAAGATACATCAATTATTATCAAATCACATCACTTAAGGACTTTGATGGATTAAATAATGCCATCATTACACAACTGACATTATAACGAAATAACAATCATTATCAACTCACATTTCTTTGAAACTTAGATTAATTTAGTAATGTCATCATGACATAACTGTTATTAGTTGATTAGAAGTAAAGATTTAATATTAATTAAATATTGACTAATTTTATTCATACTAGTATTATACCCGTGCGTTGCATGATAATTTTTTATTTTATTTTATGTAAAATAAAAATAATTATTTTAAATATATTAAAATATTTAAATAAGTAATTGTATATATGTATACTTAAGTATAAATTATGAAAACTTCTCTTATACACAACATTTATAGTTTTGTTACTACGTTTGTTCTCATCAACGTCGATCAATAATTTTAAACCCCTTACAATTAGTCACACTTGATATAGCAACGTACAATTAAGCATGACTGAAAACTGACTTATTTAGGAAAATATTTATTTAGTCATTCTAAACTTCTATAACATCATCATATCTAAAAACATTTGTTTGGTAATTCTAAGAATTAAACAAATTATTCTCACTAGTTATAAGGAAAACAAATTATTATATAATCTTAATATTTTTAATTAAATAAGGAAATACACAAAACATTTGATCCATCCATTTGATTAGACCTGAGGGCCATAATTGATCCGTCCATTTGATTAGACCTAAGGGCCATAATTGACCCTAGGTTCACATACAGGGACATGCTTCTCATTTGAACTTAATCATATATATATATATATATATATATATAGGATTGGGTTCAAATGAAACCCACGTCAATATATGCGAACCTAGGGACCAATCCAGGCCGTATATCTAATAAAATATGTGGACCAGATTTTTTCTATTTTTTAAATTCATTAAATTATATATATATGGAAAGAAAAGGGCTTTTAAGTAATTTTACAAATGCTATAATCACATTAAATACCAAAACATCCTAAACCTAATTCAATCGTCTAGCCCTTCCTTCTTTTCTCACCCATTTCTCCACTTTCTCTTTCCAAAACGGCGCTCGGCCCAACAACCCCCCGTCGGCAAAGCGGCGCCAAGCGAAGGCAACCGCTCCGGTCAAGGATTTGGCGGCTACCGGTGAGGGCAGGCGAAGCGGCGGACCGACTGGGTTTTGGTCTGGTCAGGCGGAGCCTTCTCCTTCCCCAGATTTCAGAAATCCGCCGCCCACAATTCTCTCCGCCTACAACCCGACAGCAGCGACAACGGCGACTAGCAGCGGCGCTCGGCCCAAACAGCGAAGCCTTCTCCTCCGTCGACGGTGACTCGCAACGGAGGTTGACGGAGGTGGTGATAGCGTTTAAGCCTGGACTTCGGGCCACGAGTGATTTAGGCGGGGCTAAAACCGGCGAACGTCGGCAGTGGTCTCCGGCCGAGTAGGTTGTTATGGGTGATGGTGTCGACGGCAGGGATGGCTTCGGTTTTGGGTCTGTTATGGGTGATGTTCGTGGTGGTAGCATTGAATTTCTGACGAATTAAGACTCATTTTCACGACACAACTATCGTAATAACGAAACAACATTCGTTATCAATCATCATTACTTAGAATTTTGTTCGAATCAAGTATCGTTATCACGACACAACTATAGTTATAACGAAAGAACTTCGTTATCAATCACCATTACTTGGAATTTTGTACGAATCAAGTATCGTTATTACAACATAACGATCGTTATAAAACAAACAACAATCGTTATCAATCACCATTACTTAGAATTTTGCACGAATCAAGTATCGTTATCACGACACAACTATCGTTATAAAGAAACAACAATCGTTTTCAATCACCATTACTTGGGATTTTTTACGAATTAAGTATCATTTACACGACACAGTTATACTTATAACGAAACCACATTTGTTATCAAATCCACCATTACTTAGAATTTTGTACGAATCAAGTATCGATATTACAACACAACTATCGTTATAACGAAACCACATTCGTTATCAATCATCATTACTTAGAATTTTGTTCGAATCAAGTATCGTTATCACGACACAACTATCGTTATAGCGAAAGAACTTTGTTATCAATCACCATTACTTAGAATTTTGTACGAACCAAAGTATCGTTATTACGACACAACTATCGTTTTAAAGAAACAACAATCGTTTTCAATCACCATTACTTAGAATTATGTACGAAATCAAGTATCGTTATCACGACACAACTATCGTTATAACAAACAACAATCGTTATCAATCACCATTACTTAGAATTTTGTACGAATCAAGTATCGTAATCATGACACAACTATCATTATAAACACTACTGCCAGAACAGGGCCATTTACGGCGGGTTTTTTTTTTGGCTTTTAACGGCGGTTTTTTGAACCGCCATTAATTTTTACGGCGGTTTTTTAAAACCGCCGTAAAAAAGTCAAAATTAACGGCGGTTCTGGAAGACATTTAATGGCAGTTTTGGAACCGCCGTAGAATGCAGTGTTTTTACCGGCGGTGTTGAGAAATACCTTCTAGAAAGTCTGTTTTCCCAGAACAGACAATTTACGGACGGTTATGGAAAATATCTTCTAGAAAGTAGTAAAAAAAATAAAATAAAAAAAAGAAATGAAAATACAAATTAAATACAAAATACATATTATAAAAAACTAATAAGATGATGAAAATGTAGATTTCCAGCTTACATTCAACACTTTTATTTTCCATTTGATCCATCATAATAAAATAAACACCTTTTAGTAATATAAGAAAAAGATAATC
>BMAC01000017.1:2318849-2359452 GCA_014905375.1 Phtheirospermum japonicum
CTAAGGAGAAAAGATATATGTCAAGAGGAGAGCACATAGCGAGGAAGATAAAATATGGTAGGTGTGGTAAGGTTGGCAACCACAACAAGAAGACTTGCAAAGATCCAATCCCATGAATTTACGTGATGGGTGCGTTTTCCGTACTTAGTTTTCAAAAACAATACGAAATCGGATGACAGCAAACCTTTTTTGTTGGGATGATATTTGTTTGTTATTTCCATCTTTTATTACCAATATTGAATTACAAATAATTCAGTATATACTGAATTATAAATCTGGATAATAATTTCATATTGATTATATGATTCTGTACTGAAACTATATGATTCCAGACTGGAGAAATATGATTTCATATGAAGATGTTAATTCTATACTATATCCTTATAATTCAATACCGAATGACAACAGTTTAATATTTGTACTATACCCTTATGATTCCTTACCGAATAAATGATTTATTAGATTGAAAATATATGATTTCATACTGAAACTCTTATTCTATATTATACGCTCATAATTCAATACTAAATGCCAACAGTTTAATATTGTAATATACCCTTTTAATTCCATACTTAAAAAATGATTTCTTATGTAAAATATATGATCGCACACTAAAACATATATGATTCTATACATAGTTGTTAATTCTATACTAACCATTATTGGTAGATACTGAAGGACAAAAGTTTATTATTGTAAAATTAATTCAATATATATTGCATAATGTTCAGATATAATAAACTGTTTTACCTTTCTAGACGTAATTTTATATGTCGGTATGTATAGTACTCTTTTAACAATTACATGGTATGTACAATAATAAACTACGCACCACAGGGTAATGAAGTTAGAATTTAGATTGACATACCTTTCTTCATTCGACTTTTCTCCATTTCAGTAAAATCAGTGCGTTTTTTAAGTGGACTTTGTAGATTTATCAATTTTAATTTTTTTCTAATAGGCGCGTATTAAAAAACCATCATGTGCATGTGTATAGGCGTGATAGGTCGTAGTTCCCGAGTCGTCGTCAACGCATGTCTATAAGCGAGCTTGAATGCGCTATAAATACGAACTCTTGTATAAGTTTGTTCAGGAATGTTGGTTTAATCAATTTTTAAGTGTTTCGGTTATCCTGGAATTTTGGAGTTAGGTATTAACCTGTACTTGAAAGTTAATGGTATATAGTCCCTTTACTACACTGTTTTTCAGTCTTTTTAATGTATCTACTATTTAATAGTTTGTATTCTTTTGATTGAACTATTTCAACTGCTATTGTGGGATATAGCCCCTAGCCTATATGTAATCACTACAAAATGCATGTTTAAGAAGAATTGTACATGCGCACAACATTGTTTTGGTAATTTTCCCTTTATTTAAAACTTCCCGATGAGTAAATATTTTTTGAATTTTAGTTAAGAATTTTCATATTATGTTCATTTTATGTTCATCGTAAGATTGTATCCTATGTACACGCACGCATGAAAGTTTTCACCAAGATGCAATGTTTCATCATCCAAGCTTAACTAAAAACCGAAAACAACATTGCTAATTAAACATAATTTTCCACAAACAGAATCAGCTTCAAGTACTACACGCTCGTAAGTGCGATTTTTTTTCCAGAATTGCATTGTTAATGAAGTGTACTTGAGTCGTTTGTCCTTCCAATAAGAACTTACAACTATGCAAAATCCTGCAATTCTAATGCACAAAAGATCATCCCAATCGGGCTACTATTATGATCAGAAGTACAAAACTACATAACCACAAGATTCGAAACAAATAATCCAAACAAAAAAGTTTATGTTGCAAAATAGCAACAGAAAGTTCACTTGCTCATCACGATTGATTCAATCATCTCGGCCTTGAATTTCCTAACTACGTCCTTGCGAAGTACACCCTTCATAACTTCATTCCGCACAATTTATTTCATAAAGTAGCACATGTAGACTGCACAATCATTCCTGGAATCATTCACGTCAGAAATTCAAGTTAGTTTGATATGTAATTATAACCTGCATTCCTAGAAACCAACAATGATTCACAGTTATTCCCATTCCAAACTAAAATCGTATTCAACCAAAATTAATACAAATTTTTGCATGCACAAATTTGCTCATATTTTCTCAGCTCTGGTTTATTTGTGCCCATTCATTTTGCCTGTTATAATTTTTAATTCGTCAGCTTTTATAACAAATACGTACTGAAGACCATTTAAATATTTTCTCAAACAACACTTACGTATCCCCTTGTTGCGGCACAGGAACACGATGTAATCCCAGGTGGGTGTCCTGCGACGAGACTGCGAAGCCAAGATTCARCGACGCAACTGCAGCCATCTCGACTTCTAGCATTTCKTTCTGTAGTCATATTCATAAATAAGGGGATGCGAATACACTTTCAAAAAGAAWRAAGACATGAAATATTGGAACTTCTTTTGCAAACAGTACGCRTTTTCTGAAAACATATTTTTTATGGATCGCACAAAAAAARAGSAGTGCAGTAACACACGATYAAATATACTATATCAAAGGCCTCTATATAAACATATTCAGATTATTATCATTTTTCTTCATAATGTTATCTTCAGAATATTACTCGTGTGGTAGTACGTAATATTTCCAATCAGAAGTTGATTTTTTTTTTMGTACACAAAACTCTCTTCATAGATWTAAAATTTACGTATCATATGTCTAACTTATATCCTCAAAACAAGTTTAAATARATACCAGCTTCTCCGCATCTCGATGGTATTTGTCATTTAGTGAGGGCAAACGAGCCATCTTCGAATTATAAAATCGCCATTCCTGTGCGTCGATATCCATCACCAGTAAGGTCCAGTGGTTTGCACCGATGTCCTTACTCCTACCGTTAGAAAGCATAGYTAGWAAAATAAGCCRTGTATTTCGGAACGATGCCYTAACKACCTYTTTTATCAGGGCTTCACTACGATTGTTGACAATCCTTGTCTACAAGCAAATTCATAAACGATTATAAATTGTCAAATATAAAATATTCGGTAGACATAGGAAATTGTTTTACAAACGTTGTCGGCTGCCGTACCCAACAATCTCCTGGAAAAATTGTTATAAACCTCCCATCTTTGATAGTATCCATGGTCCGAAGCATGTACTGTCCGTACGCATCAACAACCTTTTTTTTTAGAATCAAAGATGTAAGTTATTCATTCAAACACATACATTGGAATATGGCAAACATACAAATACATCACTAGATAATAATTTAAATTCTCCTATAAAATACATCGTACCAACTTTGCGTACTACATATAAATTTCGTACAAACTTACACTGTTGCAAATATAAACTCCTTTAAGTATATTCACAATACTACCGGTATCCACAACCGTCTTCGTATCTGCATTAAAGTACAGTGTCTCGCTACACAAAAATTTTTTTTTGTGTAAGAGTGCTATACCACAAGATTTGGTCTAGTTCACTAAAAATTGCTTACCTCAATCCCTTATTCAGTCTTTTCACTATATTTGTCAAACATCCCGCGGATAGGCATTTTGCGCAGTGACCAGGGTATTTAGCGTCAAGCATCTTAAGGAACTGGTCATTGTTTTCAAAAGACCACGCCTTTTCAGCTGCGTCTCCACCATCTGCCTTCAGCTTCTTCCTATTGTTCCGCCCGATACCGTAGTCGAAATCATCATCCTGCACAACCTTCCGATTCTTTACTTTCAGCCTCTTAATCATTGAATTCGGCCCAACCTTTTCCTCAACTGGTGATTCTTCAGTTGCCACTGAATGTAAATGAGTCACAACATGTACATACGATTCTGCCACGTCTGCATAGCACCTACACAGTACAAGATAATTGTAATGTTCAGTTTCGAATCAAAACTACAGAACTTTTCGATTAATGTTTTCTATACAAAACGAACTGCATATTTTATACAACTAAAATGATACACATATCAGTAGTACACCATGTGACTTGTAACAAACAAATATGGTACACTAACCGATCTCTTTGCTGCTCTATATTGTCTCCTTTGGAGTTGTTCGCATTTTTATGCTCGTCGATCGTCTTCTCCAGCGTCGTGACTTTATTTCTTAGTTTGTCTATCTCCTTCAACCTTATGGCGTATTCACGATCAAATTTCACCAATTGATTGGTCCTCATCTTTAGAAATCCATCTAAAGATGATATTTTTTTCATCCTTCCTGACGAGATCGGCCTCGGCTGCTCTGAATTTCTGGAGAAGCGTGTTGTATGCCAATCTCAAATCATCAAAGCTCTCCGATTCAGAGTTACCCGGTCCAGCAGACACTTTATCCCTGTTTGTTCCTAAGCGGCAGATTTTTTCTCTAAGCAGTTTGTTTTCCTCTTCAAACGCCGCTGATCTCAGTTGAAGCGCAACATGCTCTATCAGAAACTCGTCATACAAAATGTCCAATGAAAACACTTCTTCCTCGGCCAGCGCATTTTCTGTGCAGGTATCACCTTGATCGAGGTGCGCAACAACATCCCTAGATACTTTTTTCCCACCGGATTTTGAACTACAATCACCAACATTATGCTCTGGATGCACTCCCTCATTTCCACGCCAATTCTTCAAGTGGTCCCGTGTGGAAATTTCCATTTGTGATGGTTCAAGATCTCGCTCAACAACCTGTGAATCAATATTAACCACATGCTTTATTTTTCGTAATGATAGAATAGGGATCATTATATAATTATAAACACATTGGGTTCATTATTATACGGTATTTGGTATATATACATAGACATACACATGCACAGAAACATGTCCTATTATCTCACCTGCGCTCCATCTAGAGTCAGGAGAATTTCCTTGTTCACAACTATTTTGAGGTTAGGTAGGTGCCACTTAACTAGCCTCGGTATCGCACCCACGGCACCTTCACGCTCGTCAATAAGCCGTGCATGCTCACAAAGCCAGTACTGCACAAATAGAATCAGAGATCAATACAAGGATCAACCAGCCACGCTCGTATGAACAAAAAGGAAAATTTATATTTTCTTACCGGTAGTACCATCGTGCACCCAACCACTTTGTACGGATCCTCGTGATCAGCATTCAGTGAGTTCAYTAATAACCTCACTATCGTTCCACTCCAGTCATAGTCCCTCATAGTATCGAGATCCTCAACAAACTCTACCCACCCCCAGGTCAAATTAAACCCAATCAGTGGTAAGAACAKCGTTGTTATGAGGAGAAGGCAAAACATTCTCACTGCATCCTCAACTTCAACAAGCAATTGTTTTTTTTTTGAAAACAAAACCTTCAGTTTGTCCTTTACTACCTTAGGATTCAAATATTTATCCCCTCCAAACCACCTATTGAAGAAATTCCATTCCTTTTTTTCCCCTATACACTTTTATAGTTTTATCGCCATCCAKAATTCCAAAAATCAACTGTATATCTCGCTTTGTCAACATCACGTCCTTTCCACCTAGTTCGAAACATTGTAAATTTGGTTTGTACATGTACATTATATCGGCTGTAAGAGCCTCACCCCTATGGCAATCGAAGCTATTAACTTTACCCGAATGAATGCACTCCAACAAAAGGTAAAAGGGTGTTTTCTTCATTATTTCTAAATGTTTAGCACTTATCGCATGGCCATGTGATTGGATTTCATTAATCACGGCTGCCATAGATGACCTGAACTGCCTGCAATTGTTCCAACAAAATAGATACGAGTTATTGCATTATATGACTCCTTACTAGTATGCAATATATTTACTCACCCAAACAGATTTTAATACCATACTACTTATCAAATACAGTCTACTTAATAATTACATATTAATTAACGCCTTCAAACAGAATCAGCTAAAGACTTTTCTCAGAGGTTATACATATCACAGGATATCAAAAAGAGGACAGCATGTTCATTTACAAATGGAATACTATAACTAAACAAATACCACACTACTTATCGAGTACAAACTACTTATTAATTACATACTGTTTAACACACCGCAGAAAATCCATACTACAGTTAGATAAATTCCATACTGACTGACAACTACACGATACTTAATTACATACTATACATTACATACTATGTTAATTACATGATACTACACGATACTCAATTACATCACAGGATATTAATTACATACTACAAATTCTATACTAGAAAATCCATACTACAGTTAGATTAATTCCGTACTGACCAGTTCTCAGTAATATTCATTATCTAGCGACCAAGTATATAATTTTCTCAAAAAATAGGGCACCTAATATACGACGAAATCTAGTACACGACGCATATAATACATACTATTTACAATTACATACTAGTTCGGAAAAATTATTCATAGTTACATTCAACGAGGCATGTCCATTGCGAACTACATCACCGGCAAACCATCGCCTCTGAAAGCCATCAACAATTACATGAAAAAAAAAATGAATAACAATATACTTACAGAGGGTGAGGCAAGTTCTTCATATTCAATTGTTGGTGATGAAAGAGGGGTTGTGTTCTGTTTCCGGCTAGTAATAATTCGAAACTTGACTACTACACTAGTATATATATATGGAGAATTCCAAATTGGAAACGTTGTGTGGAGAATCAGAGAAACACAAAATCCCTTTAATTGCGTGATTCTCTCAAGGATTGTATGGAATTACAAGCTGCGAATACGGACAAAACCACACCCGTCTCAAATCATCAAATCGCTGAAAACCCTAGCCAGAAAATCGAATATTCCGCGATTGCATGCTTCGGTTTTCTAAGAAAACCATATCCTCTTGATTTTTCCAGTTCTCCCGTATCTACAATGGTTCGAATTTTGATTGTGTAGGATTTCGATTGTGTAGTCTTGATTTTCTGAAATTTTGGTAAGCAGTATGAAATGGGTTGCCGGATTTTGTGTCGTTCGAAATCACTATTTGCTTGATTTGTGGGAGGTAATGAATAATGCCGTGTGTTGGTATTATATTTGGACGAATTTAATGTTAATTTGGGGGTATCTTTGTTCAAAATTTGGTTCTAATGAGTAAGTGGGAAATAATAATATTGAGTGGATTATTTGGGGTAGTTTCTTTTGCTATTTACCTAGTTGGAATTCTCCCTTAAATTTTTACGCGTATTTCCGGGTCAAAGGTTATTTACCCAATTTAATGTTTTGGGTAGGTTATCTGAGGCAATTTCCACCATAGGCACTCTCACTCCCACTCCCTCGATTGCCTTCTTCCTCGCCCGGGTGCTTGTCGCAGTCGGCTCCCACTCCATCGATTGCCTTCTTCCTCAACCGGGTGCTTGTCGCAGTCGGTCGATCGCCGGCGATAGGTCATTTCTCTTCTCTCTTCTTGTATCTACATCGCTCTTACGCACCTGTTTTTATTCGAGAATCTTAGTCTGTTTGCTTGTACGGCTCTATGTCTTTGTTTCGTAGTTTTTGTTATAAATAATTTTTCCTTCTAATTTTTTTTGTTACTTGTGACAAGTATGCTTTATTTCTATAACTTGTAAAAGATTGCTGATCAATTTTTCTTCTAATTTCTGTGTTGTCCACAGCACATTATTTTGTATTTTAAACTGTGTGTATGTGAAGGGATCCAGGAGCTTTTGTGGCCGTGGTGGTGAGTAGGGGAGAACACATTTTTTGGTTTTTTTATATATTAAAGTTTAATTCATTCACATTTTGATGACCTATTGATGGATCTAATAACTAATTGTGTCTGAAATTGGTTAGTATCAACTGATATTGTCAAAGAGGTTCTCGTCATATTCTTGGTTGAAACCACAGTGGAAATTTTCTTCTCTCACTTGTATATTGATATTGCATCATCTTTGAAAACAATTGTGTTTTATTTTCACCTTATTTGATTTCATTGTTCTTGTCATCTCAACAAAGCTGCCGTAATGCCACGTCCTCTTAAGAATTGACGGGGATGGTCCAATATAGCCGGTTCTACTCAGCCCTCCAAAAATGACATAAATGCCCCTGCAGTAGTTTACCCTACTAGTAATCAGTCTTCGGTGTTTGATGACGTTGACGATGGTGGTGAAGAGTCTGACGATGTTGATGACAGTGATGATGAGCTCCTCAGCGAAGGTTTTGATTCGGACGAGAGCCAGAAAAGCAACGAGATGAGGAAGAAGTACAGGTGGTTTAAGGAGCTCTTTCATGGTCTAGACGATTTGACTGTTGAGCAGATAAACGAGCCTAAGAGACAGTGGCATTTCCCGGCATGCAAAGGAGGGCCAGGAGCTACGGATTGGTATCGTGGCCTGCTGCCCGTTATTTCGCATGCGAAGACTAAGAGATCCAAAATGGTGAAGCTCCACAGGAAACTAGCTGATTTTTTAGACGAGGAGCTGAAAAGGAGGGGGACATCGGCTGTGCCAGCTGGCGAAGCATTCGGGAAACGGAAAGGTCTTAAGGAGTTTGCTGACAAACAAATCATCTGGCCGCCTATGGTGGTTATCATGAATTCCCAACTCGAGAGGGATGAAAATGAAAAGGTATTTTTGGCATATTTTTTTTTGTAGCGTTTGTAATTCAGTAGTGATTCCTTTATGTAACTTTTTCAAATTCCAGTGGATTGGAATGGGAAACCAAGAGCTGCTCGACTATTTCAGTGCATTTTCTGCGGTTAGGGCCTGTCATTCATATGGACCGCAGGGGCACCGGGGAATGAGCGTTCTGATTTTTGAGGCTTTGTCAATGGGATATGCTGAGGCCGAGCGTCTTAGCAAGCAATTTGAAGACAACTGTAGAGACAGGCTTGCTTGGGAAAGAAATAGGATGCCATTTTACTCTGGTGGTAAACGTCAACACTGTGGGTACATGGCTGAGAAGCAAGATATGGACAGCTTCAACCATCACTCTCAAGGTGCTCTCTCTCTTTTTATTTATTGGGAATGCTTTTTACCTCCCCCGTCTCAGTGGTCCTCGTAAATATTATCTTGACTTTTTCCATTGTTTGTCCAGGTAAATCTAAGCTGAAGTATGAGATGCCGTCGTATCAAGAGATGGTGGTTAAGATGAAGCAGATGAGTGAGGATAATCAGCAGCTCGCATGGTTGAAGCTCAAAGGTGCCAAAGAGCAGAACAAGAAAGCTCTTGAAGAGTCACTTATGTCAGAAAAGCTTCGGCAGCCGATTGATGAGAACCGTGTAGTGAAGCTGAAAACCAAAAGAATCATGAGCAAAACAAAAAAGAGGTATGTATAGTAATGCATGCACGTCACTTGGCAGAACTTAATTGCTCGTCCCATCTCTGATGAAATTTGATAGTTGCAAAGAGTTGCTGTTTGACGACATGTCTGGCTCTTAACTTACTTAAGTTGGTTGTATAATACTCCTTGATGGATTTGTGATAAATTAGAACATGGAAAAAGAACCTTCTGGTCTGTTCAGATTCCTGTTTGGAATATCTATCTCCAAATTGAGCTGCTTGTTGCTGTATATTAATTGGTAGAGCTGTTATTAGGTATATCTGTTGATTTTTCTCAGTCCCTGTTTCGGTAGGCTATCGATTTTTGGCTCTTGAAATTAGTTTTTCTTTCCCACTACATATTTCTGTAAGGTCATATGTCAGTGGAGTATAGTTCATTAGAAAAGTACACATTTAATGGATTATATTCATTTGTGGTATGCTGCTGAAAATAGGATATCCTAAATTTTAACACATGATGATTTATCCACATGTCAGTTCATTGCTTTTGCAATATTTATTATGTAGAAGTGTTTATTTCACAGTTCATTACATTTGCATTCAGTTTTGTGCGTAGATGGTTGAGCTCAAATTGTGTCGAGTCCAAAGCTGTTTTTGTTTGGATTGTGGAATACGACTTTGAGGTTCAATTATATTGTGTTCTAGTTTTTTCTTGTGTATATTTTGGGCTGTGTAATGATAAAATCCCTTAAGTGTCTCTTTACCATCTTTTAATGGTAAATTTTTACACCTCACCGACTGCTGATAGTTTGGTTTACATTTTTCCTATTGCTAGTAAGATATTCTTTACTGCAGCAGTTTCTTTATCTATTCACCCCCTGCCTACCTATATTATTAATAAATTTGATTTTGATATTCTAGATAGACAACCAAGAGCAGTTTTACCGTGAACATCGTTCTTGGGAAAAGGGAAAAGGCACCTCATATGGTATTGATCAATTACCCCCCTCGTTCCATTTGTGTACTTACAGACAGATACATGTTCATACTCAGTTCATTTTTATCACATTGTGTTTCATTTTGATTCTTGAATATGAATGTGTTGGACTCTATCTTGAAAAATTTCTTTTGGTTTTCATGTTGAAATCATTGTATAGCCACTAATCTTGAATTCTTTTAGCATATCTTGAATATAAATATTTGAAAGTTTTAATGGCATCCTGTGGTGCTACTATTTTATCTCTATATGAATGCAAATATAATTATTCGCATTCCTCACCTCTGTATTGATATTGCAATGTATTGATATTGCAACATCTGTCAAAATATTATGTTGACTTTCACTGTCTTTGGTGATGGTACAAATCAATTATCCCATGCTGTCTCAGATATGAGCAGGAACTCTTCTCAAGACGATAGCTGGGATTTTCAAATATTCAAGAACAATAATAGGAGCCATGCATGCAAACAAGTGGGTCCTCGGAATCCTGGCCGTATGGCACTTGGTAATAACTCTGATTCTGTTTGCAAACATAATTGTTTTTATCCTGCACTCTACAATAATACCATGATGGAATTTTTTCTCCTCTTAATTCTGTATTCGAGAATCTTAGTTTGTTTGCTTGTAAGGCTCTGTGCATTTGTTTCGTGTTTGTATTCTTTTTTTTTCTTTTGCTTTTATTTGTTATTGTGACAAGTATGCTTTATTTGTATAACTTGGAAAAGAGTGCTGATCAAAATTGATTTTAGTTTTTGTAGTTTTGTTACTTGTCAACTTAGTTATACTTCGTTCATTTCTGGATTTTTGTGTTGTCCAGCACATTGTTTTGTATTTTTAAATTGTGTGTATGTGAAGGGATTCTGGATTTTTTTGTTGTGGTGGTGGGGAGGGGGTCTAACACTTTTTTTTTTTGTGTTTTTAAATATCAAAGTAATAAAACCATATTTATATTATCAAATATTGACACATAAATATTACATAAACACATAAATATTACTGTCTAACATAGACATGCTTGCGCTTGGCATTTAGACATGCTTGCGCTTGGCATTTCTCCAAACATGAGTTCAAGAAATGAGTTCAAGAAAAGATATTACTGTCTAACATAGACATGCTTGCACTTGACATTTCTCCATACATGAGTGAGCAGCAGCTGTCTTGATGCACCATCAAAGGGAAATAATGGTATTGAAATTTACTGCCTCGCTTGTTTTTTTTAATATTAAATTTCATATAAAATCATATTTATATTGTCTAACACTGAAATATACATGTATGTTTGTTTTGCGTTTTTTGTCATTTTGTTAAGTTCTCAACCTTAATCTTGTACTTTGAGCCATGTGGTAATAACTTTGATACTATGCAAAACTACGACTGCGTAGCCATGATGGATTACGAATTTAGATTTCCATTTTCTATTGTGGTAAAATATATGTTTATTCCCCCAGTATTTGACTTTATTTTCATACAAAGTATCTCAAACAGGAAATAAAAGTGGCTCCAAAATTTTTTAAGAGTTCCGGAATAATATCAGATTAGGATAGGAATTTGTACTCGTTACCCTACATCGCCTTATGATATTAGAGAGCATACTGGTTGATGAGGTTTTTTCCCAGCCCACCAAAGGTATTAAGCTTTAAAACAATTGTGTGGACGAGATTTTTTCCCAGCCCACCAAAGGTATTAAGCTTTAAAACAATTGTGTTTAATTTCACAGTATTTGATTTTTTTTTACAATGGAACTCTTTTCCTTGTGTGCATGTCAAATAATTGTGTTGACTTTCACGTGATGGTACAGATCAAGCATCGCATTTTGTGAAGAGTTCAAGATCATATCTGATATAGAATGAGGCGTCTGATCTGTACCATCACGAAAGATAGTGAAAGTCAACATAATTTTTTGACATGCAATATTATAGAAGAAAAAGAATTTTATCGTAATAAAAATCAAATACTGTGAAATTAAACACAATTGTTTTAAAGGTTTGGTGGCCCGAGTAAAAACCTCGTTCACCACTATGCTTTCTTAGAATTTTATCGTAATAAAAATCAAATACTGTGAAATTAAACACAATTGTTTTAAAGGTTTGGTGGCCCGAGTAAAAATCTCGTCCACCACTATGCTTTCTAATATTAGAAGGCGATATAGGCGTAGCGAGTCAGATTCCCGGAATTCTTGAAAAGTTTTGGAGCCACTTTTATTTTCTGCTTGAGATACATTGTATGCCTTCTTCATAAAAGCATCCATCTATAGAAAATGGAAATCTAAACACATATGTTCGTAATCCATCATGGCTACGCAATCGTAGAAGAAAAACGCAATAGAAACATACATGTATATTTCAGTATTAGACAATATAAATATGATTTTATATGAAATTTAATATTTAAAAAACCAAGCGAGACAGTAAGTTTCAATACCTTTATTTCCCTTTGATGGTGCATCAAGACAGCTACTGCTGCTGCTCACGACCTCTTTTCTTGAACTCATTTCTGGAGAAATGCCAAGCGCCAGCACGTCTATGTTAGACAGTAATATTTATTTGTGTTAGTATTTGATAATATAAATATGGTTTTATTAAAATTTTGATATTTAAAAACACCAAAACATGTGTTAGATCCCTTTCCCCACCACCACAACAAAATTCCTGGATCCCTTCACATACACACAATTTAAAAATACAAAACAATGTTTCGGATCAACACAAAAAAATTCCAGAAATGAACGAGTATAACTCAATTGACGAGTAACAAGACTACAAAAACTAAAATAAATTTTGATCAACACTCTTTTCAAATTTAGATAATGTCTACCATCGAACAATAATGCGATGTTTAGACTCAGTGGAAAGAATTCCACATCTCTATGTATCCTTCTCTTAAGGAGAAATGATTTCCAGCCCGATGCAGCAAAAAACAACCCGTCTTCTCGCTCTCTCTTAAGAACTAACTTCATCTTTTCCGAAGAAGAGGTACGTATAGTATTGCATGCATGTCACTTGCTAGAACAAAATTGCTCATTCGTATCTATGATGAAATTTGATTGTTGCAATCAGCTGCTATTTGGTGATATCATCATCTCTTAACCTACGTTATTATGTTATTATTGTTGATATATCAAAACATGGAAAAAAAGAACTTTCTAGCCTTTTCAGATTCTAGTTTGGAATATCTCCAAATTGAGCTGCTTGTTGCTGTATATATTTGGTAGAGCTGTTATTAGGTATATCAGTTGATTTTCCTCACTATCTGTTTTGTGCTCTATTTTGGTAGAAATTAGTTTTTATTTCCCACAACATTTCTCTTTTTCCTACCTGATATTTTTGTTAGGCCATATGTCAGTCGAGTCTCTCTTGACCATATCTCTTAATGGTAATTTTTTACACCTCACGGACAGCTGATAGTCTGGTTTTGCATCTTTCCTATAGCTAGTGGGATTTTCTTCATTGCATCCGCTTCTTTATCTATTTCCCCCCCTATACCGATATTATTAATACATTTTTGTCTTTTTGATACTGATATTGGATGAAGCAGATAATTGAGGATAATAACGCAGAGAAGAGCATTGTTTGGCCACCAATGGTGGGAATAACAAACACGAAACTCGGAAATAAGCGAAAGAACAAGGTATTTAGATTATTTTTTGTAGTAGCCTTTTGTATTTTGTAAACTTACTGGACTCGCACTAAATATTTTTCTTGTTTAACATCACAGTGGTCAAGAATTCGTAAGGACGATCTATGCGATCGTCTTGGGCTTGACATGTCGACTGTCGGGATCAGACACTCATTCGGCCCATGGGGGCACAAAAATCTGAGCATGGTAGTTTTTGAGGCTTCTCTAGCAAGACGTGCACTGACAGAGGAGCTGAGTAACACCTTCAAAATTGAAGGGAGAGATAGGGTTGCTTGTGAGCGGCCGTTGGGCCGTGGCGGTCAACTTCAACGTCATTTTTATGGGTATATGGCTGAGAAGCAAAATATGGATGACTTCAACCGCTATCCTATTTCGAAAGGTACTGCTTAATTTCTTATCTTAATTGTTTCTTATCTTAATTGTCTTGTGTTTGTTCTGGAGTGATTTTTCACATTGGTTAATTATTATCTTGATTTTATTGTTTTGTCGATTCCCTAGGTAAATATATATAATACACTATAAGATGATCACCATGGTAGGTGTCCACGGTCGTTTTTTGCCCCCGAATTTTCGCCGTGCGCGGCTCGATTGCCCTCTCAATCAATCAGCCTTTTCCCCAAATCGAATGCCCCCATAAGCTATTCGACTTAATTTTTCCAAGGAACTCACCAATCACTCGTGTTTCCCTCTCACTCGTTAATTGATGAATATAAGATAGACAAGCATACACAAAGATTCACAAACGCACGCACCCTTAGCACGAAAGTAAATCAACACAAGGAATTACGGGCACCTTGACCAACTCATATCATTCCCACAATTATATAAGAACATAAGCACAGCATATGCACAAGATAAGTTTTCTCTCAACCCTATGAGTTAAAACTCAGTCTATCTCTCGTGCCCCTCATAGGCATTCTGGCTATTTATACTAGATAGAAAATACCTGCTGGACAACCCCCAGCAGTTAGGTCCTTTTATCTAATTTCCCGCCTATGGCCGTTCAAAGCCATAACTGCCGAGTCATTTGCGTCGCACGCCCCATAACTGCTCGGTCATGTGCATCACATGCACAATAACCGCCCGCGTCTGCCAGCTTGCCTTTGCCCAAGCTCGTGTAACTGCTTTTCTCGTGGATCCTCATTGTTAGACCATCAACCCGGCGTGACCCACCATTCGAAAGGCACAAGCCCACAAGCCACAAATAACTGCCAATCTTGCGGATCCCCTCTGCTGGATCTTCGACCCGGACTGTCCTGCTCGCACAAACACAACAAAGCCGCAAGGTAACTGCATTTTCCGCGGATCCCCCTGATCCGGTCATGACTCGTCCATGACCCGGAGCCCTAATGAACCAAGCCCGCCTCAGCCCACTTGTGTTAACCGTCCGAATGGCCCAAGGCCTATTTCCAGCCCACGCATCACCCGACAAAGGCTCAAGCCCTCTCTCGAGCCCATCGCTAAACCAATGCCGTCACATCCCGACATTAGCCCGCGTGCTTCCGAACCATTCGTCTAAGTGTCGCAAGCCATCGGCACTTCTAGCCCACAATCGAACGGGCTTCCGCAATCCGTCTATGCGCCGAGCCCGCTCATCGCATCATCCTGCTCGGCGAGTATCGTCGCATACCGGCACTCGCTTCTCGCACACGTGCCGAACCCGCTCGGCAAGCTCGTACGCAACCTGTGCATGCGCCGAACCTACTCGGCACATTAAACCTACAGTCGAGCACCGTTGCACCTCGGCGCCCTTTTCCCACGTATGTGCCGAACTCGCTCAGCACATTAAGGCAACAATCAAGCACCGTCTCATCCCAGCGCCTAATGTCCGTCTGTGTGTCGATCCCGCTCGACACATCATTTTCGCATTCGAGTACTATCGCATCCCGGCACCCTTTGTCCGCACATGTACCGAACTCGCTCGGCACATTACCCATGTTTTAGGCATCGTCACATCCCGACACCCTTGTTTCCGTCGTTGGCGCACCCCGTGCGCGCCAACCCGTCGCCCGGCTAGGCCAGCAAGTTACCCCTGTAAGTAGGGCTTCTAAATGAAGAGAAGGTTTATAACACAGCCTCTCCTATTTTTAATCATTTCAAATTTTGTTAAACAAATCGTTTCTTTGCTTTTAGTTCTTAGCTTTCATATTTTGTAATTACGACCACTTGGGCAGGTCCCTCAAAGGGAGATGATTAGCCGTGCAAAGGAGTCCACACCACCTCTCGAGTATGACCCCATAAATTGTATTTGTGTCAAGACACTTGCCAAGTTCGATTGTGAGAAGAATTTTGAGGTCCCGACTGCTTTACACTGCTTTACAGATGCTTCTCGAAGCTATATAGGAGCCTCATCAGATCATTAAGATGTATTTTTTGGATATCTTCATAAAAGATGAAATAATTGTTCTTAAGAGAGAGCGAGAAGACGGGTTGTTTACTTAAGAGAAGGATACATTCAGGCAGAGATGTGGAATTCTTTTCCACCTAGTCTAAACATCACATTATTGTAATGTTTGGTGGTAGACATTATCTCATACATTTAGTATGTAATTGAAAGTTTTATTTTACTATATTTTTGGACAATCACGCGCCCCACCTCTAGCATCTTCGTGTTCACCACATCAAATATCAATTGAAGTCCGGTTGCCTTGTCAAATTGCAAATCGCTAATCGCTGGTCAAAATTGCATAAAACACATTTTTCGCCAAATTTTCTAGCAACTTCGACTTCTGTTGGACCTGAAACCTGTTTCATTCGATTCATGTTATCTTTATGTTTCAATGGATGTTGGAGTTGGCCAGAAAAATGTGTGCGCGCGCTTTGCATTTTTTACTAGCAATTTGACTGACAAAACGGACTTCGATAGCAACTGGATTTTTTTCATTCGGTTCATGTTATCTTTCTGTTTCAATGGAGGTTGTGGTTGGCCGGAAAAATGTGTGTGTGTTTTGCATTTTTGATAGCGATTTGACCGGGAAAACAGACTTGGATAGCAACGAAAATTTGGTATTTCGAGTTGCAAAAATGTGGTGAACACGATGGTGCTGGAGGTCTTCGATAGCAACCAAAATTTGGTATTTCAAGTTGCAAAAATGTGGTGAACACGATGGTGCTGGAGGTGAGACATATGAACCTCCGTAAATATGAGTTGATCAATTTTCGTGAGCTTTTTTGGTCGAAATTTCAAAATAGAAACTACTTGAAAATTTCAGTGTATTTGAGTAGGCAAATTATCGGGAAAAAAAGCTTATGAAATTTACGCCCAAAAAAAAAATTCGAATGGACCGACATCGATAATAATAAGTGATAACAATATTACATTGAGTTATATTCGTCTTTGATTATTATATTATGGGCCAAGGTCCATATGAATAAGGTGAATCTGATTTTTAGTAATATCACATAATAGGTTAATGAGAAAATGCCACTAAATACTACATTTTAAAGAATTTTCCCATTCTACGTTTGGTTTTTTTTTTTTTTTTTTCCTTCCATTTATAACGTATTTTATCTCTATTTTACGAGATGGGTTTATTTTTTTTTCTCAAAACTACTTGAACTATAGTCAGCATTTTTGTTGAATTATTTTTGCCCATTTAATACCTTAATTTGGGGTTTGATTGACTAATTAAGGTATTGATTTTATTGCTTATTTATTTTCTTTTAATATTTTAACATCATATCCTCATGCCCTCTCACCTCTAAAATATTATTAGGCACAGTTAAATGACATGCACAGTTAAATGACATACAAAGTCAATAAAATTTTGCATTTATTGAAAAACAACAAGCCGCCAATAACATGTTACAAGTAACATCGAAGGTCACCACCATAGCCACCCACTTCTGTTTGACACCATATTGACCAGAGACCTTCACTGCAAAAAATGTCGGAGACCTCCGATTCAACACACAACAGCAAAGGAGCCCAACTATCGACGCTGAATAAAGCAAAAACAGTCGCTTCTTTTGCCTTGTTATTGTGATGTCTTCGACGCCAGAAAACTGGTGACCAGAGAGCAGCAGAGGGCTCTACTAGTTTTATAAGTTTTTCGGATATATTTTATATGTTTTTGTTTTATTTGTTGATTTATGATATAGGTTGTCATCTTATTCATATGAATTCGCTTTTGTTTTTTCTTCTTTTAATGATTGCATATATTTATGGGATTTAAGTTGCATTAATTTTTGAAATTCAAGTTGATATCCAGTTTTGTTTTTATTTTCAGTTTTTTTTTTTTATATTTATATATAAGTTTATCATGAATTTCTTTACGTTATTCCTATGTTTACATATGGTTCATCTTCTATTTACAAGTTTACTTATGGTTGATTTTGGTAAATGCATATTTCACTTATAATTGGTGTATCTTATTTCGTAAATAGGTTATGACTTATGATGGTTGATTGTATTTAACAAATTTTATATCTTTCTTAACGAAAATATGCATGACTTGTGTTGTCTCGTTTTTAGGAGAATCTACTTTTAATGTAGTTAAATTAGAATGTTATTGAATTTATATTGTGGATAGGAGAAAAATAATTTCGTTAAATGGTTCTCCAAGAAGTGATTATGCCAGGGACATCAAGGGACATCAAGAGTTTAAACAGGAAAAGATAAATACAAAATCAACTACAAAAAACCTTTGAAATTGCACTATCTTGAGACTCCCGACTATTATACACTTTTACTAATCAATAAATAATCACATAACAAAAGTAACTCAGAATATAAATGAATGCCAAATCTAGAATTATGATTTATTATATAAAATCAACTCAAAATCAACCACAAGCAAGTTTTTTCGACTGTTAGAGCATCTCCAATGCTAATCTTTTGACCGTAAATAATTTTTAACACATGTCAATCATTAATATAATATCTATCCATATAAGATGAATGTTAAAAGAATAAATTTTGATTTCAAAAGTTATCTCCAATGCATAAAGTCAGCTGCAGTAATTTTGTGTGTGTGGCATTTATTTTTTTAATAATAAAATAAAAAATATATAAATAATACAGACAAGTTTGTACAAATTAGATAAATTTAAAAAATCTAGAGTCCAAAACGATGGAGTGAAATATCAGTTCCTACCTTTTTGCTACTTCATTCTGTTTAATTTTCTTTCATAAATCAAACAGTGCGATTGAAAGTGTTGAAATTATTTTTTCCCATTTCAGCACAACATTACCCATGACACTAGGCATTGGAGAATGATTTATTTGTACTACTTTAACTTGCTGACATGCCTGACTTTTTACTAAAATAACAGCATACATTGGAGATGATCTTAACTACATCGTGTATGCCCAATTATGAAAGTTGACATATTTTATGATCATTCAAATAGAAAGTAAACGCACACACACACACACACACACACACACACACACACATATATATATATATATATATATATTGAACATTAAAAATAGCATTAATATGTAACTCGGTAATACTCCTACTAGACATCATTATAATCTCAAAACAAACCCTGCAATATCAATTTAATTTAGTTTTTGAGTGATTCGGCTTCGCCGTTGATCTTGAGTTTATCTGTAGCAATTTCATTTAACTATTTATATGTGCATTCCTTTTTTTAGTACAAACATAATCACTTGAAAGCCCATGTACTTGTTGTCTTCCCGCACTGGTCATCACGATGGTTTCATAAGCTGCATTTGAAAAACATGTGGAAAATATATTTTGGTATGGTATGAGGGCTTTTAGTAAAACTTATAAGTGCAACTTAAATTATGGAAATAGTGTTAAAAGAAGTTTAACATTTAATTAGGACAAATTAATTTTCTTTTATATTTGGTTAGTGTACATGACACTTAAGGTGATAATATATTTTTAAGGAAATATATTTTAGTCATAATGATGTTTGATTTAGGAAAATTAATTAGTCTTATTTTTGGTTAGCCTGTCATATATTTAAGGATATTCTGGTGAATACTAAAATCAAGTAAAAATTGAATTATTTTATTGGTGGTTAGTCATATATATCATTATTTAATTTGGTGGTAAAAATAGAATTAAGATTCCTAAATCAGATATCCATGTCATTTTCCCCAAGTAAATATATATCAAAATATAAGCTCATTACATAGTACATAAAATACTTCTCAATATGTATGTACGTTGCATAATTGATAAATATGTATTGATATATGTAGGTTCATAAACTTTTAGCGACATTATTTCAAAGAGAATATATATATATATATATATATATATATATATTACATATAAATGTATACAATTTAAAACTAGTAGATATATTACATAATATAAATATATATCAATGTATAGTTACATTATATAATAGATAAATATATATATCATTATATAAAGGTACATCCACATTCCGTAATTTTAGGGCCTCGCCATTTAAAGCATCTCCAATACTAATCTTAGGGCAGGACTCTTGTTAATCCAGATTAACGGGTCACTCCCATTAGACCGGGTTAAACCCGCATCCAATTTGTATTTCATATATATAAACCCTTTTTTCATATATTTGGGTTTCTCCACATCACACATCGCCTCCGTCCTTTCTCTACCGCATCTCCTTTGCGTCGTTTCTCCACCTTTACACAGTTTCTCTATCTTCAATTCTTTAGAAAAGCGGCCGTTCCTCCACCATTTTCGCATCTCCAGCCGCAACTTCGATTTCTGTAGAAAAGCAGCCCCCATCAACCTTCAATTATATAGAACGGGTTGCCGTCAGCTTTTAGTTCTGTAGAGTGTCCGCCGTCATCTCTATCGCAGAAAATAATCATCTCCGTCGCGCAAAATCGCAGTACCCGTGGAGGTTGAATCACCAGGTAAACAAATTCTTCAATTAATTGCATACAATCAATATGATTTTGACCTAATTATAGAAAATCAATTTGATTTCGAGCTAATTGTGGAAAATTAAACTAGTATGCTCCATTTTGAAACTAAATTTCTAACAATGTTTATGTTATTGTTCGCAGGTTTTTTGCCAGTTTTACAAAACTACATAAGGAAATTGAAGGCAAGATGGGTGATTTGGGAATACACATGGTTGGAAAATCCAATGTTGACGAAGGTAATATAGTATTGGTTTCCAAACTATGATGTATTGGTCTTCTAACTTCATGGTACTCAGTTTTTGTTGTTGTGTTATGTCGAAACATTCACAGTAAAACAACACCGGTCTCATCTGAAACTATGAATTATTCCATTAGTGTATTGATTTTTGAAATGTAATTTATTGGGGTTTTGGCTGCATGGTATTTGTTTTAGTCGTTGTTGAAGGCAGAAATTTTACAGTAAAAATATCATGGCCCCGTTCTCGAACTATGAGTGATCAAACTAGTATGTTTTGGAGGTGTGATGTATTGGTCTCCTTACTACATAGAATGTGTGTGTATTTTTGTTGCTGTATGAAGTTGTAACTTTCACAATAAAGCATTGTCGGGGCCCATCTTAAACTATGAGTGATTAGTCGATAATGTATTAGTTTTGAGGTGTGATGTATTGTTATTCTGATTGCATGATATTTATTTTTCTGGGGATTAATTTTGTTATTCAAAAGGGTTGTGATAATTCAGGATTCTAGTGATGAAGAAGGTGGAATTAACATTGATAATGAATCGATAAATAATATCTTGTTGAATGATGAAGGTAAGAAATTATTAGACCTTTTATAAATAGCATTTGGTTTACGTTTTGATAATTTCCATCTTTGTATTTAGGTGATACCATCTGGTTCTCTTATTGGTGTAAAGAGGAAGAGTTTTGAAGACATCTATGAGTTGTATTGTGTCCATGCACGTCAAGTTGGTTTTAGTGTTTGGAAAAGCAAGAAGAAGAATAAGAGAGAAGGGGAGAAAAGTATTTTGGAACCTGCAAGGGCAATTGCAAAAGGGGGAGAAAAGTAAGAGAGAAGTCATATCTTGAGAAAAGTAAGAAGAAGAATAAGATCAGTAACACATCAAATAGAAGTCAATCAAAGGAGTTTGGTTCTAAAACTCCCATTCCTCGATTATTTTAGCATAACGGTAGTTGTTGAATATTTATATTTATAGATGTACTCACATTGACAGGTGTAAATTAGTATTTTGATAGTGTGATATTTATTTGCTGCTATCTTCATGCTTTATGGTATTTTCTGCTTGTGGTTGATAAGTGTATTGATTTTTGTATTCAAGCGTATTGGTCTTTTTGTTCAATCGTATTGGTTTATATATTTGCAGTGTGTTCGGAAAATAAAATACATCGCATAACAAACTCAACACATCTTATTTGCAAGAAAGAAATTCTTAACTTATAATACATAAACAACTACTTAATTATAGGAAAACTTTTGTGATTGCATAATAAAACCATACATTTTTACAGAAACTCAATACATTATAGTACATAAACCAATACATTGTTTTACAAAAACTAATACAAAATATTTTGTCAAGGATTTACAAAAAATGGGGACTAAAATCTCCACCAATCACCAAAAAAATAAAACAAGCACAAAAAATATTTACTGCTAGACACAAATCACAATTCATAATTTTTATATTTGCATAACAAAAACCGAACATTTATTACAAAAATTCAATACATTATAGCACATAAACTAATACATTTTTTTACAAAAATCGATACAAAATATTTTATGAAAGAATTTACAAAAAATTGGGACTAAATTTCCACCAATTATCAAAAAAAAAAAAGCAAAAAAAAAAAGTACTTACTGCTAGACAACAATCATAATTCATAACTTTTGTGATTGCATAACAAAAAACGTACATTTATTACAAAAACTCAATACATTATAGCACATAAACCAATACATTGTTTTACAAAACTCAATACAAGCTCATGCAGTGATAGTTTCGTAGCCTTCTTCTCTTCCACCCTTACTGCTGAACACGAAAATTACAAGCAGTCCAACTCCAAACAGAGCAATACCGTAATATAATTTGGATATCGTCGTAATTTCATGAGTTTCAGCCGGAGAACGCAACACCATGTTTGGTTTTGCAGAAGAATCGAAAATCAAGAGGTAAAAGAGCCCCATGACTCCAGTATGCGTCTTTGAACTGCTATGATTAGAGACAAGCGTAAGCATCTCCCCAGCAAAAACCTTGAGGGAGCCGGGCGAAATTACTTTATACTTTTTACTCGGTGCAATAGATTTTTTTGTTCCACCTAAAAATAGAATCTTTTACAAACACTTGATCAATATTAATCACAAACTCGTGTTTTTTTCACTCATATTCCTATAAACTCAACATAATACTAATTTACCTCACAATGAAAAGACCAAACATAACTTAATTACATTGTAGTCGCTTGCCTGTTCACAATAACCAAGCTGCATATCTAAGCCCCAAGCGTGGATCAAGTCGTTCTGCAGAGCATATCGAATAATAATAATATATTAATTTAGAATTCCTACCATAGAGTTTATTAACAATTGCTGTGTTGTTTTGAGAAATTTCCATAACATTACAAAAACACCCCTTTGATGTTTGTTTCTATTTCATAAAATATACCTAAATCATATACCAAACACAACGCCACGCTGATCTTGAGAACACCGGGGGCCATCATTTCAACCCAACTGCACCACATTTTATTTACTCAACACCATCAACAAACTTACCCAAGTCAATGTTCAATTGCACAAATTAAACTACATGCTATAATGAGTTGTACTCTTACCCTACACAAGGGGGAGCGGTACTGTTGCTGTCACACATCGTGCGCCCTTTGTCCATATAGTATCTCCTATTTATGTCATAAAATAATAGTTCAAAAATTCAATTAAAATCAGGGTCATGGTAACAATAATATTTATCAAGAATTTCATACATATATATTTTTTACTAACCTATGTACCCTTGACCGCCGATTACGCACAGTAATGTGATGATGCACCTTAGATATACCGAGGTCAAGAGCAGGCTGTGAAATTTCAAAACCTTCATCCTTGATATTCGATATGTAACTGTAATTATAAAAGAGATTTTCAAATAATATTTTGTTATACATAATTATTTTATTTCTGTTTCCCTATAAATAATTACTCGTACCGTCCTGGATGAAAATTTTCAACTCCCAAGTCCTCGTCCCATCGAAAAATATACTCGTATTCAACAACGATATCTGGATGTAAAAAACGCTTGGCAAACCACCTATTCATTCCATTTAGGAAAATGTTTTAGAAACAATTTAAGTTTAGTCAAGGAAAAAAATCAAATAAGAGGCCATTTATTTTGTTGAAACATACTATTTTGTTTGGTTTGTGGCAGAGATATGAATTACTCTGTTGTTCCATTCATTGACAATACCGTCATAATGGAAAAGCATCCCAACAAATTTGTCATCCTCCAGAAACTGTAAGTAGACTGATAGACTCATAGAGGCGATCGTGAATGAAAAACCACCGGTCCGCGCGAGGGCAATTCGGAAATTCGCCGGAGCTGGGTTTGGGGAAAAATCGGTGGCGGTGATAGATTTTGGGAAAAAAATGCAAAAATGGACAGAAAAAAAAACGTTGGTGGACGGCCCAAACATCCAGTTGAACCCGTGTTCCCAAAATCATAGCCCTAACAACTACAACAACACTGCCCAATCAGCCGAGTTCTGAAATTGGGCGAGACCCAGCGGCCCCACGCGAACTATCCGGAGCCACCCCACATTAAATTTCTAACGCCGTTCACCGAACCACCACTGTGCGGTTAATCGTAGGAGAAGGGTCCGACCGATTTCTAAAATTGGAGTAGAAAATCAGTCATGCCTGGGGGTGGGGCGTCGCCGTCTGTCGCTGTGGGTAGTTGCCGGGAACCGCCGCTGCTACCAGAGGCGGATACAGAAAATTTATTTTAGTGGGGCACCAACTCAACGATACAAATAACACAATAATATACATGATAGGAAAAAAAATAACAAGTTCTTAAAATTATACTAAAATTTACTACATTACATAATAAGTTATAAAAGTTGGGAAAAAAAACTACAACACTTGTTCTCGTCGAATTCTCATATTTTGAAATCGACTTACAATAGCATCAATACTAATATTCAAAAATAAATCCTTCTCTAAATACTTAACCAAACAATCATTCAATACTTGATCTCCCATACTACTACACAATTTATTCTTCACATACGTCATTCCAAAAAATACTCTTTCAACACTTGCCGTCGCAACGGGGAGAAGCAGAACTAATTTCAAGAGCAAATACACTTTTGGATGAGTTTCATACTTTTGTGTCTCCACAAGTTTCATATAAAGCTCATTAAGATTCTTCACCTCAGAAAACCTCTCATCATTTCGAATATCAACAATGAAGTTGCGAAGTGAATGTTCAAAAAATAACAAATCAACGCTTGGGAACTCACAAGGATAGAACTCGGCAAGTCAAATCAATTTTGTTATGTCAAATGAAAAAAATCGATTTGCGGGACTAAAACAAGACATACAAATAAGTAATTCTTTACTTACCTCGCAAAATCGGTTTTCAAGTTCTTTCAATTGTAGATCAATGACACTTAAAAAAACTTCAACTCGAAAATGATGAAGATTTTTCACTTGCGGCATACCACCACAAAATTTTCGTCTTCCCGGGACAACATAATTTTCCTCCATGTTAAGAATATCAATGCCATACTTCATCATAAATGAAGTAACTTTATTCATTTGAGAACCCCATCCATTCTCTCTCATCTCTTGTAAATTCCTCTTAGTCACATCAACCATTGCCATAGCATTCACAATATCTTGATCACTTTTTTGTAAGGCCATGTTCAACTCATTTGTTATTCTAAATATACTCGTCATCAAATGTGCTAGGAAAATAAAATCAAAAGACATCAACATGTGTGTTAATGGCATCAAGCCACTCAAGAATTATGGGGTACAAATTAATCACATTCAAAATAATTCTAAAGTGAGATCCCCAACGAGTGTCACCGGGCCTGCTTAGGCTAATCTCCTGATTCAAACTGATTCCCGATACAAGTTGACCTAAAGATAGCGCCTCTATAACACGTTCGGATTGTCGTTGTCGGAGGAATTCTTTCCTCTTAGGTGAACCACCCACAAAATTCAACACAGGTTCAAGTACATCAACAAATAACCAACCACAATCAACATTTTTTTTAGCAACAGCAACAAGTGTCAATTGAAGTTGATGAGCAAAACAATGAACATAATATGCAGATTGAGATTCACTCATGATTAAAGTTTTGAGGCCATTAATTGCACCTTGCATATTACTAGCACCATCATAACCTTGACCCCGAACTTTATAAAGACTTAGAGAGTGCTCCATAAGTAATGACTCAATTGCAGTTTTAAGTGTCAAAGAAGTTGTATTACCGACCTGAACAATACCAAGAAATCGCTCTATTACCTTGCCTTTTTTATTAATATATCGTAAACAAAGAGCCATTTGTTCTTTATCAGATACATTTGCAGATTCATCAGCAAGAATAGCAAATAAATCATCACCAAGTTCATCAATGATTGCTTCAGTTGTCTCTTTTGCACAACAATTGACAATTTCCCTTTGAATTGAAGGAGCTATCATTTGACAATTACCCGGTGCATTTTCAAAACAACACTTTGAATATCGAGATTATCCATTGCACAGAATTTCAGAAGTTCAAGAAAATTACCCCGATTGAATGAAGTCTCACTTTCATCATGACCACGAGTGGGCAACCCTTGAAGTAAAAGCCACCTCAAGCATTTAATAGAAGCCTCTAATCGTTTGCGATACTGAATCTTAACTTTCTCGGATTGCTTCGAGATACTAGATAAAATAGAACCGTTTTGATTTTTAAAATCATTTAAATTTCCTACAGCTTTATTATGAGAACTCTTAATTCCACCAACATGTTTATCATATGCTTCTGTTTTGTTCCAGGCTCTAAATCCCCCAACAACGAAAGCATCCCCTCCAGCTGAGTTTTCATTCTTGAATAAATAGCATGGAAAACAAAAGACTGCATCCTTTTCAACAGTATACTCAAGCCAAGATTTATAATTTTCAAACCATTTAGGGTTAAATTTTCGCATTTTTTTCCCAATAGGACTTTGAGGAGAGTTGTAGTTTTCGGGTTGACAAGGTTTTCTTAGAATATATTCCCTCCTAACTATATCCACATCATTTGGATGAAACTCAACGATCTTTTTTCTCTTTCCCGGGTCTTGAGGAAGGTTTTTAACTTCCATTGCCGTAAATCTTCCTTCATCATTTGGGGCTTGTTTCATAGGATTTGAACTAGGCTCATGTGATAGAGGGTTTGCACTAGAGGCATCTCCGCGTTCTTTGTGTACTTTTTTTGAGAAAAAAGTTAAAATATCCCTCTCATTCATTCTCTTCATTCTACATTTTTTAAGAAATACGATACTCAATAACAAAATTAAAATAAACTAATTCATATATATATATATATTAAAAATAAAGATATTGATAGATAAAAATTAAATTATTTCCCTGAAAATCAAATAATTAACAATAATATAATCACAAATTAAAATAAAACTCAAACAATAACATATTTAATTTAATCTAAGCTAACTAATAGATTACTTAGAAATATTGAATTAGAAAATTTAGGTTTTCAAATAATAAAAAAATAAATAAAAACCCAAATCTTATATTAGATATTTCAAGATTTAAATAGAATATTTACCTTCTAATTTGCTACTTGATTTTATCACCAAGGGAAAAGATGGAGCCCAGTGTTGCAGCCTTCAATCAAATATTTCACTGTCCCCCCCCCTTCTTTTCTTTTGGCTTTTTTTGCCCCAACTAGCCGACCGTCCTCTTCATTTCTTTATTTTTTTTCCCCTTCTCTGTTTGTCCGTATCTGTCTGTCCTCTTCTTTTCTTTATTTTTCTTTTCCTTCTCTGTTTGTATATTTGGGGGAGTGGGACAAAATTGGTTAATAATAATATAGAAAGGGCTTGGGTTGGGTTTGGGCCTTATATGTTTTTCCTTGACCAATGTTTTTATTTCCTTTCTTTTCTTGTTGGGCCAATATATATACTTTCTTCCTTTTAAATTTGGTGGGGCATAATATATATATATATATTTACCTATGAAGAATAATAATAAAAAAAATTTGGTGGGGCCGGTGCCACCTAGGCCCCACAATGCATCCGCCTCTGGCTGCTACGGGTTACTTCCGTCGATGACCAGAGGAGGGGTGCTGCGCGGATCGCCGATTTCTAGAAGTTGGAGATGAAAGAAGGAAGAAAAGGAAAAAACTGGTGGAGATTTGATATAATTAGATAAATTACAATAATGTCATCGGGTCAGGTATTGGATCGGGTCATGGGTTGGCCTAACGGAAGAGACCCGTTAATTTAGATTTACCCAAGTCTTTGCCCTACCCTAATCTTTTGATACTAAATAATTTTTTAACACATTTCAATCAAGTAATATAATCTATCCACATAAGATGAATGTTTAAAAGAATAAATTTTGGTTTTAAAAATTATTTGCAATGCATAAAGTCAACAACATTAACTTTTGTGCATTTGACATTTATTTTTTAATAATAATAATAATAAATATATAATACAGATAAGTTTGACCAAATCAAATAAATTGAAAAACGTCCAAACGATAAAGTGAAATATCATTTCCTAGTTTTTTGCTACTTCTTTTGTTTAACATCCTTTCAAAAATCAAACTGTGATTGAAAGTGTTGAAATTATTCTTTTCATATCACCACAACACCGCATATGACACTAGCATTAGAGGTTGAATTATTTGCACTGTTTTTTAACTTGCTGACATGACTGATTTTTTACTAAAATAAAAACAAGTATTTGAGATGCTCTTATAGTGGGGATGTGATTCATCTTCCACGTCTCATTCTCAGCCTCTACCGGACTCCGTTTAGAGAAAAAATAGTGATTCCTCGCTCCCTAATTATTTCTTTTTTTCATTTTTATATTTACTTACGAATTAGTTATTGTTAAATACCATTAATTATTATTATTTCTAATTAACACTCCCTCAATTTCTTATTAAATGTCATTTTAGAGTTTATGTTATTGAGGATTATATATATTTGACTAATACATCCTTAATAAATTAATAAAATTTTAATTACTTTCTTCCAACTTACTCATAATTATCTTATTCCCATAAATTTATTTTAACTCATTAAATAAGTAGGGTTAAAATTGAAAAATTATGGTAAAATAATCTAAGAAGACAAATATTTTGAAATAAAGCCCGGACTCTAAAACGATACAAAACAGAAATGTATTATTTTGTAAATAAGTTAAAATGGGGAGTTATTTCCCCGTGATGACCCCGCTCCCTGATTGGATTCCCTATCCCCATTTCAGACTTTCAAAATTGAGAATTGAGAGGAGGTGGTATTTGGAAAAAAAAGTGCGGGGACGAGAATGATATGTCCATTGCCAACTCCATTCTCGCTTATTATCATTCCTAAATAAGTTAATTAAAACTATTAAAAATATTACATAATAAATAAAAATATATCACATTACATAAATATAAATATATAATTAAATCATATAACAATTAAAAATATATGAAGGGCCATATTATAAGGTGAGCTTGGTCAATGATATAAATTACCCACATTCTTTCAACCGAGTAAAAATGACACACACTAACATACACACATGCACACACGCGCATTCACGAACGCACATACATATGTAGACACACATATACACTAAACTTATAAGCTTCCAAACATAAAATTTCAAACTCTATCCCAAATGTTCAGATAAAATATAAGGCGAACTGAGCACAAAATACATAAAGATGCTCAAGAGTAAAGTAAGTCTCTCGAGTTATAATTGTGATTTAAAATAGAAATATTATTTTATTCTTATAAGTTACGGTTTAATCAATTCAACAGGAGGATTAAACTACTTCTGCAATTGACTTATAATGAATTGAAACGATAACCAATACTTGATTAATTGGAAAGAAATTTTATTGAAAGACTCATTGAATTGAACCCTTCTTATATATTTTTTCTAAGTGTTGATCATATTTGTTTGACATTTGTTAATCGATCTGTTGAGCGTCTACCATATTATTCTACTTTTATTATTTTTAGTTCTTAATTTGTCATCAAATAAGACCACTTATTATTTGATTAGTTTGAATAAAATTAAATTATCAAAATTATATTACTCATTAATCTCTTCACATTTGATCCTTGTAAAATACAACTCTACTCTTCATATCCTATATTCTGTACACTTGCATTTACATATCAAATAAAACAACGAACAAGTTTTTGGAGCCATTGTCAGGGACTTATTGAATAAGAATTAGTGATAAAATAATAAAAATATTAATTTTAATTTGGACATTTTACTTTTTATTGAGAGTATTCTTATAGTGTTGATTGGGTTTTTAGGTAGTGCATGCAGACCCGTTCTAAAGGTTTACCAATAAAACTGATTGATCCCGAGATTGAAGTGACTTGTCGAATAAGTCAACAAGATTTAAAGAAACAATGGTTGGAGTACCAGTTAATGTGAATGATCAAATCACTCAACTGCAACCAGGGGCGGATCCATGATCATAAATTTTGGGGGTCCACTTATTAACAAGAATAAAAATATTTTTGTGTCACACTGTGTAACAAAAAATAAGCTCGATGAAAAACAATATACTTTATCTTTAGTCGGTGAATATTCCAACCAAGGAAATAGTTCATACCAATCAGGATTGAATCGTCGAGGATGGTCAATATTATTATTTAATGGACAATTTTCAAGAATAGGTTGATATGCTTTCAAATTCAAATAAGCTCGACGAATCTCTTCCTTTTGGTTAGGAGGGTACTCCCATATTTGTCGATGCAATTGTGGTTCACGTTATATAAGGAATTGAGATCAAGCTCTTCACATTCTGTATTTCTTAACCTTTTCGAAGGAGTTTCAAATGGAGAATCGTTGTTATTTAAGACTGGAGATGGAGTTATAAGAGTAGTTGGGTCTAATTCGTTTGTTCTTTTTCTTGAAAAATAATTATCAAGCGTAGCCGATTTTCCCATTTGAATCAAATAAATCCTATCGAACAATATAACTATCAATTTATCAAAAAATAAGTTTCGAAACTCCTATCAAACAAAAATAGCAATTATCATAAAAAATAAAATAAAATTATAAAATAGGATCAATCAACCGATAAATCAATCCATATTTCATAACAAGATTCAAAAACAATATTTAATAGTCATTCATCTCAATTTCTCAACCCTCAATGGATTGAAGACCCGAATTTCATCCAAAAACTCGACCAACAAATACCAATTAATATTTATTCATCTCAATTTCTCAATCCATTGTAGGCTGAAGGAATTTTATGAAAATCTACCAAAATAATAAGCCCAAGATATAAGATTTTTTTTAGAATATAAAAAAAAAATTAGAAGAGATATTCGAATTCACATACCTAAACGATGGGAAAGACGACACCTGAATGTTGAACGTTGCGTTATTTCTTTTATTTGGCGTGAGCACAAAAGTTCTTGAAAGATATTTTGGTTTTATTTCCTTCTTTTTTGGTGTTCCTTTATTTTTTTTCAAATTCTTTCTTTGTTGTTGCTTTTGGTTTAAGTAATACTTGTCGCATTTCCTTCTTTTTTTTGTTTGTATATGTAGCTGTCTTTCTGTTTTTCTCTTTTCTTTTTTTTTTTCTTTTTCAGGTTTAAAAAAAAGTGGAGAAGTAGTAAAATTCTTTCTTTGTTGTTGCTTTTGGTTTAAGTAATACTTGTCGCCTTCCCTTCTTTTTTTTGTTTGTATATGTAGCTGTCTTTCTGTTTTTCTCTTTTCAGGTTAAAAAAAAAGGGCAGAAGTAGTAATGGCTAGGATTCAAATTCTGAATCAATTAAAGGTTCAATGAGTCTAGCTTACCACTAGACCAACTCTTTTACTTGAAATCTTTTGGAGGCCATATATTATATAATTTTTATATAAAAATTATACCTATATAATAATATAATTTTTGAAATTTTCTGCAGGGGCCATGGCCTCCCTCACAGTACTCTTTAAATCCGCCCCTGACTGCAACAACAACTTCAACATATTTGCAACAATAATTTTAATAAAACCCCATTCCCACACAAAATGATCCACCCATTCGAGAAGTATTTCAACTCAAAACCAATGGAACGTACGGAGGAGAGGATGGTCCATCAATCCAAGCAAACAACTTTGAGTTGCAGACATGGTTGATTTTCATGGTTCAACAGAATCATTTTTCAGTGGAGGTGCGAGTGAGGATCCTAATGCGTATGTGGTGCATGTCGTCAAACTTTGCAAAACAATCAAGATGAATGTGTCTCGAATGATGCGATAATTTTTTATTTTTATCCCGTAAAAGAACAAAGCTCATTAAATAGGGGCAAAATCGGGTTTTTATAATATGAGAGAGTGGACTTAAAAATCAACTTGAATTAGAGAGTAGAGGATGAATTTATTTATGCATAAAATGGAACACAAAATACAAGTTGAATCGGAGATTTATTTTCAAAACTCCCTTGTTTTTCGACCTAACCAACCAAATCTCAACCTTGAAATTTTATAACAACGTAATCTACATTAGAGAGTCCGTGGAGGTTCGAAATTTAGAATGATTGCCAACCACTAATCCTCACTATGTAAAAAGATCGAAATTATATTGACACAAAATATATCGTTAAAAAAAGCAACAGAGAATATATTTGTAAAATGAAAAACAAAAACGAATAAAACACCAAAGAAAACGTTAGAATTAGGGTTCTTTTATTTATCAGACACTTCATTTATATAGGGTATCAAATACATATTTTCATAATAAATAAATATAATAAATATCTAAATTTTCCTTTATCTATTACTTATTGACAAAGGCACTTATCTTTTCCTTCGAAACAATTTTCACATTTAAAAACATTAGTTCTATAATATTCCAGACTCTAAATCCATATATGTTCCGATTAATCATGAACAATACTAGAGTTATACTAGAGATACAACCCCAATCCTCTATTTTATTTTATTTTATTTTATTTTCTTAGTACGAACTTTTATTTCATTAATTAGAAGAAAAATACAATGCGTAAGAAACAATTACAAATCCCACAAGATCATAAAATTTGTACAAACTTGAAATAAAAAATTAAAACCTAATCAGATTAAACTAACATGTGGACAAACAAAACACGCACCATTGAATTTAGAAACTTCACTGTGTCATCACAAAGTTTTTTAATATAAACTCATACTTAAATTCTGAACAAATTACAATGCTTAAAAATTTAACATACACCAACAATTTTGGGAGGAAAAAATTACCCAAGAGTCTCAGTAGTAGTAAAACTCCCTCACACCCGAATAATCACCAACAAAACCCATAAAAATCTCATCTCATCAGACTAAGCAAGCCAAAACAAAACAAAACACAGTAATAGAAACAGTCTGATATCATCATCCTATATTTCAGCTATTCTCAACAACAAACTCAATCCCCATGAATCAAGAATTCTTGAGCTAAAATCATTTTTCCTTCGTCACACATTGCAACTTCAAAAACAAAAACCTTACCAACATAAAATAAAATATATAAATAAAATGATTCACCATCTTTCTTCATCAAAAGCCCTGTTTTCATGCACCACCATCCTCCTCCTCCTCTTCAACCTCACAACCCTAAACTGGGCCGCCGATGACGACGATTCGCAACATCGACACCTCTTATCCTACAACGACGATCCTCTCGCTGCGGAGCCATGGCTCGAATTCGAGAACCCGCGCCTCAAAAACGCCTACATCGCCCTCCAATCCTGGAAAGAGTCCATCAGATGTGTATAAGAGACAGGATGAAAGTGGAAAGGGAATAGGGGCAGTATTAATGCAGGAAGGGAGGCCATTGGCTTTCTTGATCAAGTTCTTATGCCCAAAGAATCAGGCACTTTCTGTCTATGAGAGAGAATTCCTTGCAGTTCTCATGGCTGTGGACAGGTGGAAACATTATCTACATGGGGGTAGATTTATCATTAAGACTGATCAACAATCCCTCAAATACTTGTTAGATCAGAAGATGATGATACCCACCCAACAAAAATGGATGACCAAATTACTGGGGTTGGATTATGAGATACAATATAAAAAGGGGGTGGAAAACAAAGCAGCTGATGCCCTGTCCAGGAGAGGACCAGATGAGGACATTTGCACCACTATAACTACACTTGTCCCAGAATGGTTGAAAGAGGTGATTCAGAGTTACATTGGTGATGAATTTTTTCAGAAAATAAAAGAGGCTAAGACCTTAGACCCTACTACCCTTCCTGACTTTACCAGGCTGGGGGATCTGATTAGGTACAAGGGGAGATTATGTGTGGGCAATGAACTCAACCTTAAGAAGGTGATTTTGACTGCTATGCACAACTCAGCCTATGGGGGTCATTCAGGGATACTAGGCAATTACATGAGGGCTAAAAGGATATTTTATTGGCCAAAAATGAAGGGAGAAATTACAGCATGGGTTAAAGAGTGTGATGTTTGCCAAAGGAGTAAATCAGATCATGGAGGATATCCTGGGTTACTACAGCCACTCCCTATCCCTGAACAAGCATGGAGCCACATCTCCATGGATTTTATTAATGGCTTACCAAAATCACAGGGGAAGGATGTCATTTTAGTTGTGGTGGACAGGCTTACTATGTATACACACTTTGCTGCACTCTCCCACCCTTTTTCTGCTTTAACAGTGGCAACTCTATTTCTAGACACTATCTATAAGCTGCATGGGTTACCAACACACATTGTTTCAGACAGGGATAAGATTTTTACTAGTACTTTTTGGAAGGAGTTATTTAAGTTAATGGGGGTACAGTTGAACATGTCAACAACATATCACCCCCAATCTGATGGGCAAACTGAAAGGGTAAACTAATGCTTGGAAAACTATCTTAGGTGTATGGTGCATCACAATCCAAGAAGGTGGGTGAGATGGTTAAGTCAGGCTGAATTTTGGTACAACACAAACTATCACACAGGGTTAAAGGCCACACCTTTTGAAGCACTATATGGGTACATCCCACTAGTAGAATCTATTGGGCAGTATGCATGCAGTGAAAATGAGGATGCCAAACACTTAATCATACAGAGGGAAACAGCAAGGCAAATAATCAAGGATAATTTATCCCTAGCACAACAAAGGATGTAGATGTTTTCAAATAAACACAGGCAAGAACGAAGCTTTGAAATTGGGGATAGGGTATTTTTGAAATTACAACCATTCAGGCAAAATTCGGCGGCAATCAGGAAAAATCTAAAATTGTCAGCAAAATACTACGATCCATTTACAGTCACAAAAAATATAGGGGAAGTTGCTTACTGCTTAGATCTGCCCGAGGATCGCGCATTCACCCAGTGTTCCACGTTTCACTCCTTAAATCGAAGCTAGGGCCCAACACCTCCGCCGATCCGGATCTACCCGCAACCACACCCTAGGGAGACTTTTTAATCGAACCATCCGCCGTGTTAGATAACCGAACCATCAATATGAATGGGCTTGCCGTTGAGCATATTCTGGTCCAATGGTTGCATGCTACGCTACAGGAGGCCACCTGGGAAGCTCGAAAATTTATACAGAAAAAATTCCCCAAATTTGATCCTTGGGGTCAAGGATTTGTTGATGCGGGGGGAATTGTTATGAAATTGGAACTGGAAAAGTTTGATTTGGAATTGAAAGGGGGAGAAGGAGAATTTGGAGAGAAGGGAAACCCTAAATTGAAACAAACGGGTAAAAATGAGACCTTTGGTACCAATTGCGAAAAAGAAAGAAATGAAGATGAAACGGGCACAAAACGGGCATGGGTGAAAGGATGCAGGTCGGAGTATGTGGGCCAAGCTGCTGGGCTTAACTGATTGATGGGCTGCTGGACTTAATTGATTAATGGGCTGATGGTGTTTTGGGTTAGTTGAATTATTGTGCTAAGGCTTTATTTAATTAATAGTGGCAGCCCAGATTAGTTAACTATTTTGTGAGTAAATTAGTCTTTTTAATTAAGTGGTCCAGCCACAAAAATGCTATATGTAACTAATGGAACAGTACGTGAAGGGCAAGCAATTACATGATAATATTCCTATCTTCATTTCTCTTTCTCTACCTACCCTTTCATCTATTACTCTCTCAAATCTCTTCTTCACCGAGAAATTACAGGAAATTACTATCAAATTAATTACAGAAAAGTTACAATTGATTGTTAAACCACTCTACCCACAACAGTCTTGTACATGCCTAATTTATTTATTACTTATTTGCATTATTAAATAATTTATATTTTAATATCTTATATTAAATTCGTTAATAATTTTATTTACATATTTAGAAAAATTTAAAAGATGTCGCATTCTCAACCCGTTTCTAATGTGGTGAAATGGGGGATATGGTGATGCCTTATATATATAGGGTTAGGTTCAAATAAGAACCATGTCCATATATGTGAACCTAGGGTTAATTATGGGTCTTAGGTCTAATTAAATGGATGGATAAGATTTTTTGTATATTTCCTTATTTAATTAAAAGCGTTAGGATTGCATAATAAAAACACTACTGGTGCATATATCTGAAATATTAATAAAGCACTGTGATTGTATAATAAAAGCAGCTGGTATATAATAAAAGCACTAGTTCGCAGGTTCGCATACAATGACATGGTTCTCATTAATATGTTTAAATATGGGACTTTTATTTCTTTAGCCCACCACATAGTCGTTGAAATGTTTTTGTGGAAAGAGAAGAGTATATTTGTCCCTATAACATAATGATGATACATTACAAGATTAAAAAAGGTGGTTTGTCTTGGCGGCTGTGATGAGGTTAATATTATTTACGGTGCGTGGGTGATCTTTAGAGTCTTTTAATAAATATCTTGTCTATTCTATTCCACTTGATTTCTTATCTAATTAAATAAAATAGGGGGACTAGATGATATATCGTCCATTTTTGATTCAGATTTTATAAGTGGTCGAGCCAGTGGTGAATCAGATTAGAGTGACCAGGTGGGACCAGTTTGAGAAAGACGAACTTTTTCAGAGTTCGTGGGGACCTTGGGATCAGGTCAGGTGAGGTTAGTTTGTGCCAGTTTGGTCTCGAAGGTTCAAGAGACCTGTTTGATCACGAAGGTTCTAGATCTATAGTTGGACTAAGAGATGAATAAGGCTTAATCACTTGTTTTAACAACAATATTTGTTATATTTGGGAGTATATTCGTGTTATAGCCAGAGAATGAAATAGGAATCGTAATTAGTTTGGATCTCCTAATTATGTCTCATAAGAGGTGTAAACCTTAGTTTGGGCAACACGTCTCCAATTTCTATATCAAGGGCCCAGGCCCTATTCTAAAAATTAAGTTGAATTATTTCTACTATTCTTGTTATCATTTTCATGAGTTTTATATCTTTTCAAACTTGATCGTCGGAGGGCCTACGCTAGGGATATACGGCTTAAGTTTTATTGCAGGTCGATCCGGTTCGAGAAGGAAGTTCGAAACGGTCTGATCTTGATTCTTTTCTTAAAATAATTATGGCGCGAAGCCTCTTATTAGAGAAAAATAAAAAAGAATGTTGAGCATAAGTCGGTCAGCTAACACCAAAAACATGTCCTAAACACAAAACAAACGAAATCCAACATAAAGGGTTGTCCAATAAATCATTAACATTTCAGAAAACCTTTCTTAAGAGAACCTTTAGAAAGGGTGATTTTCGGGGGGCTTCCTCACGTTCAACCCAACTTTGTCTGGGAACCATGTCCATTGTTCGAAGTGCATGAGAAGACTTGGGTGTAACGATTTCGAACGGAGTAACCGCCTCTTTTTTTAAGTCCTTAATTATTTTCTTAATATTGTCGGGGTCATTCGTCTGTGTAGATGGAACATATCTATTGCCTATGTTTAGAGTTAAGTTGGTGAACTTTCAAAGGTTGTCACTTGAGGCGTCGACACGCCTGAAGACTAGTTTCCAAATAAGAGGGGTATGTTGTTGGCGAGCGCTTTCAAGATATATCTCCTCGACAAAACCAAGCGAGTTCTCAAGTTCTTCATCTTCGAAATTAGGTTAAACCTCATCCAACATATCCGCCTAGCATTGTCTTGGAGCCGAATTGGTGGGTTTGCCATGAACATCAAATGACTTAAGCTCACAAAGTTTGATTGTCCGATCTCGATTCTTGGTAAGCCAAATTTGAGGTTTTATCAGTACGAATATCTTTGAAACTTAATAAGTTTATTTGAGATTTAGGAGAGAATAATACATCTCTTATTGTAAATCTTGTTCCTTCGGGCATTAGAATACTTGTCATCCCATATCTTTCAACTATTCTTGAACTACTAAAGATTATATTGACGTTTGATTCACCAACCCTCGGGTAGGAAAAATAACTTATCCTCAAGTATGGCATGTGATGTAGAATTTTGGATCAAGCCATATTTATGATCATTGGTATTGTTGGAGATGCTTATGAAAGTTTTAAAGCGTTCGTGGTGATAACGTATAATATATATCTACTTATTTATATAAGTTACTTAGTAATACATTTGAACACCAAAAAAATAAAATAAACAAGACTAGTGATTTATGAATGTTGAAGAATCGTAAGAGTAAATTATTAGGACGACATCCATAAGAAAATTTAATAAATACTATATTTACTTTTAATACATTCAACATTGTCATGTATATCTTTATACCAAGAATTGTACTAAATTCCATCTCATTTATAACAAATCTATTATTATTAGAGTGAGTGATTTATTAGTACTTGTAATATATCGTTTTGCAATTTTAGTACTTATGGTTTAAACTTGGAAATTTTAGTGCTCAGTATACGAGTGTTCTCTTTTAGTACCTTAGACTGCCTGTTAGGGGAGCAACGGGCAAATACTCCACTGGTCGGGTAGTGTTAAAGTACCCAAAGAGAACAATTGTGTCCTATGGGTACTAAATTTCCAAAACACAAACCATGTGCTCGTTTGAGAACCTATTTTTAAATGGATATTTTGCAAATAAGTCCATTTAAAAAAGAAAAACATGTTTGGTGATTATTTTAAAATTGACTTTTGAAAAAAGTAACTTTTTCAAAAGTCCAATTTGAAGAAGTGTTAATTTATGACTTTTGAATTTCATTTTTACACTTTTGTTGAATGGACTTTTAAAATTATTTTTACCAAACACTTCACATTTTTCACAAGCACCTTTTCAAATTGCACTTTTTCAAAAGTCCATTTCGTAAATGAATTTTTATACCAAAAGTATTCCCAAACAAGCCCCACATATACTAAAATCGCAACCTGTATTCTACAAGTACTAAGAAATTAATATTATAAAAAGGAATCGGATAATCTATTAAGCAAACTAGTATTATTCTTGTGCCATCCACGATTACATCGTAAAAAAAATGAAACTATGAACTTAATTAATATATATACGGTAAAAGCACAAATATAAAGACTTGATTTACGGATGTCATGTTTACTTATTATTTGTGAACTAATTAGTTTTCTTGATCGGTCTGAGATCACTTTATTTGTGATATAAACACACTTTTTTTATTGATATTTTCACAATATTTTATGTTACTTTTAATTTATGGTATTGTAATATATTTTGTGATAGTTTAATTACTTTTTTATTATTTGTTTTGTGGTTTCACAGAAGACTCTCTGATTATTTGAACCTAAAACCAAAAAATCTAAAAGAAGAAAATTATAAATCTACTACTTATAATACACACTTATAAATTTCAAGAACAACAAGAAAGAGGCTAAAACTAAAAAAATCGAAGACCCTTGTCAAAGAGAAGGTTTCAAAGTTAAACTCAAATAACTATATGTCAATAATGATAAACAATCGCATATCATATCAGATAAACCAAGACTTTGCTAAATTATTGACCATTCCTTTAACAAAACATGAACAATAATATATTAATTATTGATGCCATCAAGTATGAAAAATAGAAAATGCTTGATCTCATAAAGCAAATGACATGTAAATTTAGGACCTAAACATTTCAATATAAAATAGAAAAAACATATATTTACACAAACATAAATTTTATTATTCACTTGAATTTTAAATTCCAATTCGAAAACTCTAGATTTCCCGAAAAAATTTGATCAAGATTTTCGGGCATTGGATTCCCATTAGTGTTTGGGTACTAAACTAAGTTTAACCATAGATGTACTATAAATCTAAAATTGGTATACTATATGTACTAAAAATCAAGGGAAACACTATTGTAAGACCAGATTAATGGATATGATCTGTTAGGACGGGTTAAAACCGCATCTCTACTAATTACGGTTGTACCTCTAAATCGACAAATTTCAGATAAAATTGCCTCCTCCACCCTTTCTTTCTCTTCTATTCGTATACCCGCCATCGCCCCTTCTCTTTCTCTCTCTACATCGGCCATCAACAAATCTTCAACATCGGCCATCGACACATCTTCACTTCCTAACAATCTCATGTCAATTTGCTAAGGTATTTCGCTTAAGTTATATCGGGTCCGTTAGTTTCTCTATCTCGATATCGCGCCTCCAGGAAGCCGTCACCATCATCATCATCTCCGTCGTGGGAAACCACCAGTATCGTAGAGATCACATCACTAGGTAAATACTTTCTTCTGGTTTTTTTTTATTTTATTCAATTTTATTTTGACCTAATTATAAAAAATCAAACTAGGGCCGGGTGATCTTGGCCCTAAGTTATTCCATTTCATTTGACCCAAGAATCCAATTGTTCATGTGGAATTCTAGACACTATTGTTTCTTTATATATATATATATA
>BMAC01000017.1:2359477-2402699 GCA_014905375.1 Phtheirospermum japonicum
CCCGTGCAACTACACGGGCGTCTTCTGCTGGCCCGCCCCCGACAACAACTGCGAGCGCACTGTCGCCGGTATCGACATCAACCACGCCGACATCGCGGGCCACCTCCCCCACGAGATCGGGCTCCTCTTCGACCTCGCCGTGTTCCACATCAACTCCAACCGCTTCTGCGGCCCGATCCCCCAGAGCCTCACCAACCTACAGCTCCTCCACGAGCTCGACCTCAGCAACAACCGCTTCGCGGGCCCGTTCCCGAAGCTCGTCCTCCAGTTCCGGAACCTCAAATACCTCGACATCCGGTACAACGAGTTCGAGGGCGAGATCCCGAACGGGCTTTTCGACAAGCATTTCGACGCCATCTTCATAAACGACAATCGGTTCTCGTCGGCCCTGCCGGAGAACATCGGCAACTCGCCGGTGTCCGTGGTGGTCATGGCGAACAACATGCTCGGGGGATGCCTGCCCGCCAGCCTGGGGAACATGGGGCCCACGCTGCGAGAGCTGGTCTTGACGAACAACGGCCTTTCGTCGTGCTTCCCGGAGGAGATCGGGAGGCTGAGTAACCTGACGGTGCTGGACGTGAGCCGGAACAAGATCGTGGGCCCGCTGCCGGAGAGCATCGGGGATATGGGGAGTTTGGAGCAACTGAACGTGGGGGGTAATATGATGTCGGGGGCGATATCGTCCAAAATATGCCAGCTGCCGAATTTGAGGAATTTTGTTTACGGCGATAATTATTTCACGGGCGAGGATACGGTTTGCTTGAAATTGCCGAGTTTTGACGATGCGATGAATTGCTTTCGAGGGAGGCCGAATCAGAAACCGGAAATGCAGTGTCGGAGGTTTTTGTCACAGCCGTATAACTGTACCAGTTTCGGCTGTGCTGCTGCCTCTTTTTATTCGCCGCCGCCACCCGGTGATACGGAGCAGCCAGGAGGACCACCATCGCCAACCGCCAGCGACGAGTCGCGGGAGTGTACACCGCCACTTTGTCCGTGTCTAAAGCCGCCGCCAGCTCGGCCATAAAATCCACGACCGGGACTTGCCTGCACGTCGGGTGAAACGTTACGGATTATTTTTTATTTTTTATTTTTCCTTTTGAAGCAGACGATCGAGATGAAGCCAAACGGAGATGATAAAGGAGGTAACAGAACAAAAATCTTTGTGACGTGTTATGGAACGATTAGTGTTATTCTTCTGCATTGTAAAGCTTCAAAAAATCGGCACTTAAAGATTGGAGTTTGTTTTATATATTTATATTTATGTATTATATGCATCCATATTTCGTACTGTTTTCGGCTCCAGGATATTTGTAGCAAATTCTTAATCACTGGATAGGCAGTATAACCAACAGCCTACAAACGATTAAGTACTTATTATCTGTGCATCTGATCACTTTGTCATGTACATTCTCGCCAAATCCTACAAATACAACCAAATATATATCCAAACTTGTGCACAGTTTCACAATTCTAGCTCAACTTTTAAACATGTATAATTTTTATACTCAGACTTCGATTATTTATTTATATTTTGGGAAAATGGTATCCGATAACTTTTCTCAGCCAAAATGCTTACGTGGGCCGGAGTTCCATCTGTAATTATTATTATTATTATTATTATTATTATTATTATTATTATTATTATTATTATTATATCTTGGAAAAAAGGATGGCATTGTGGAACAAATAGTCAAAATTATCCTTTCTTGATCAGGTGAAAATAAAATAATCGAAAATGAAATAATCAGATGAGAATAGAGTATAATCATGTGAGGTTTCAGGAGTATTTTAGTCAGAATTTTAGGAATTACGTTGGAGAGGAAAATGATTATTTACCAAAATGTGCAATAAAAGTCGCTGTTAAAAAAAAATAGAGTATTTGATTGGAAATGTTTAAAGATTGAAATAGAATTGCAAAAATGTGATTTATTGGCTGTAAGTTTTTCCCCAAAAATGAATAATTGAAGACCCCCCATTTTTATCAAACCATCTATCCTTCTGTCACAAGTGTAATGCAGAATGGCAAAATAAAATTAACTTGAACAACAATTGTAGTGAGATTTTGAGTAAATTTAATTTAACCTGTGCAGCAAAAAACAATGCAAAATATTGGCACATCAACACACAACTCTAATTGAAAGGGACGTCAATTCCTTGGAAAACACGCGGAGTTCGTCTCAGAAGACAATGGCTGCAACAACCCACCGTTCGACAAATCCTCCAATCTTTTAATATCTTGCCGTAACTTCGTCGCTTGCGAAATCGCATGCTCGAGAACCAAAGGGTCATCCGGAACACTCCGTAGCAAATCAACCAAAGTCTGCCTATAAACCCTAGTCGACAATAACGGTCTCGCTATCTGACGGTCTCGGCAGAAAATTGCGACCTTGATAACGTGTTTACAAATATTACCCACCATCGACCACGAGCAATCGCAGAGGGCGAATTCGGAACCGGGGTTAAATATCGTGTAAGCCAAATTACGATCGGCCTGAGAAACGACTTTTGCAAGCTGGATATTTTCGTCGTCGTCCAGTATAACGTCGATGTCGGGGATGTGCGTGGCTTGATGCCATTGGTTGGTTAAGCTGAACCTATCTCTCAGATCTTCGAAATAACCCGTTTCGACTATATATTGCTCGAACCAATAAAACGAGTGGAATTGGGTCGTCAATGCGTGTATTAACGAGTCGATTCTTGGATATGGATTTTCTGGATGTAAATTTAGAACCTTGGATTTCAATCTTAGGTGATAGGATTCTAATGAAGCACAAGGCTCTGGGCCGGCCACTGGAAGAGTCCGAACGCAGTTGACCCATAATTCTGCTGGACAAAATTACCATATTATGCAAATTGGCAAAATACTAATCCACTTGAACATTTTATCAATTTTTCTTAGGAATGATTACAAAACTTACCCTTGAGGTTTGACCAAATTACCAAAAACAAAAACCGCTAACTCTGAAACTTACAAAAACCATCCATGAGGTTACATTCGTCTTACATTTTGTACCTACCGCACGGAAATTACTGACGTCATTAAATGTTTTTACAATTACATCCCTGAAGTTTTTAAATATTACAAGTAACCCCAAATATTTGTCTTACATCCTCAATTTTTCTAAATATTACAAATAGGCAGGCAAGAAATTGGGACTAGTTATAATTATATAAAAAAAATGAGTGGTCTAATTATAAAATAATTGATAACATCATCAAATTCCTCCATGTCAACTAACATTTGGGGCACAATGTAAGATGTAAGTTTTTGTAATTTTCAAAATTAGTTGGGTTGTGTTCTTTTTCATTTTTCATTTTTTTTTTGGTAATAACCCCAACCCTCATGGGTAGTTTTTTAATCATCCTATAAATTTAATATTTTTATTGCTTTAACTAATGCTTGATACTTTTTGACCAAGAAATTACGATTTTAATTATGTTTAAGAAATATTACTTTTTGATAAGCAAAAGTATCACCGTCTTACCACGAGACGGTCGCACATAAGTTTCTGTGAAACAAATTTTACCCAATACGAAGAGTGGGAAGGGGCATACCTATTTTTGGCAACCATTTGCGTCTGAAGTATTCTATAAATGCAGACTGATCTATAAATACTTGCACGAACTCTTCAACAGCTTCTAAAGTGCTCGAACCGCTTCTCGTACAGTACAAAATATTGCCCAAGTGCTTAAACATCTCTCTTTGCACTTCAAAACTTTTGCAATATCTTACCAGAGCTTTAAGCCAACCACGACGAACACGCCAGAGACACAATAAAACCCGACATTGAAAGGCTTTTCTGAGAAGAAGAAACAAAATGTTAGGTGGTTTTCGATATAACCATTACAATTATTCGGCATGAGAAAAAAAAATCAAAATTTTAAGGTTTACCGAATAACCGAAGTATCGAAAACAGGATCGTCGACTATAACTGCATTAGGTTTCCACCTTGTGTCCTTGCCGTGTATTCGTTTAACGAGAGATGGTAACCATTTGTGAATATTTTGACGATGAGAATAGGAAGTAATAATCCAAGCAACCGGGATTGCATTTTGCGACGAGTCAAAAGCAAGAAGGGAGCATAAATTATGCTGTAGTAAATCAAAAGGACAAGGCAAAGTCAAACGTAGAAGAAAAATCAACAAAAGACCTGTTTTTTTTAACCTAGATATAATTGGTATATTAATATGTTCCTACTTTACTGAAAAAATACATCAAAATAATTTATTTTATTACATTTGACACTAATTTGTAGTTTATTTCAAAATTAATGTATAGTATACTTTGGAAAAATCACTAAAATTACCCAAACTATTCATAATTTACAATTCTAGCTCAACTAAACATTCAGAATTGCTTTCAATGACTTTCCTCGACAAAAATGATGGAATTCCATTGGTTAATTTACTAAAGTATTGTTCTTTTGCAATGACATACTCTAACTTTAATTTTATGTTATTTTCAAAAATGGCTTCCAAACCTTTATTTATAATTAAGTACTTTTTCAGTCTTTTATATATTTTTTTTTCAAAAATAGCTTCAGATGACCAAAAATACATGGTGTGCAATTAAAGGTCGTCGGAAGTCTTTTTTCTTCATGAATTTGAAAGTTAAGTATTTAATTGTAATTGTCGGGCTAGAATTGTGAATATGTGAAAAGTTTGGTATTTGCGGACAATTACATAATTGTAATTATAACTATCAATCGGACCCCCTGGATGAACTTTTTGGCTACGTCACTGCCTAAAGTCCTTACAGTCAAATTTTGGTATGTCCCTGTCAACTTCAAGTAAGACACCACAAGCCAAATATATCTATATATATATAGTCATAGCCAAGAAAAGAATGAATCAAACAGAACCTTAAGTTTCTCAGAGGCACAGCTCGAATGAAAAGCTATATATCCACCGTGCCCATACCGAAGCATATGCTGCAGCTGCCAATCCGTCTGTAATCCCAACACAAAACCATCTTCCCCGAAACAAAACACACACTTACTGTGACGCTGCACCCATATTCTCACGCTACACCCATCGTCCTCGTGCAGCTCACTGGACAAAGTGCGTATATGCCTCTCCATGTTCCGCACATCGTTACGGGTAAGAAAATCGTCCCGGACGTGGGGCCCACCGTGCCTCTGCACTTCCTCCACGTGATGCTGGACGATCGTGTCCAGAGATATCCCCACGTGGAGCATCGATATCACCTTCTGACGAAGCTCCTCGGATATTCTCGGGGCGTACATGGCTCGTGTCCCGACCGATTCTTGATCGAGCACGCCGTGGCACGGGGCCCCACTTTTGTCCACGTGGTTTCGTTGGTTGTAGATGATGAGGGCAATTTCTGGGCGGGTGTATAAACGCTTAACTGTGAAGTGACAAATGCATCCACGCATCATGTGTCGTCTACCGGGTCTACTCCCTTTGCCCGTAGCAGGCCTTGTGCTCGGATTTTCGCCGATATGAGGTTCGTTGTCTCTATAGTCTTCGGGACCGTACGAGCACCAATACCTAAAAATCAAGTCAAAAAAGTTGGTGACTTTAGAGATTTTTTTATTTGATTTGTTTTTTTCTAAAAGAATTTGTTTTCCCAATTTACAATGTTTGAAAATCTGAAATTGTGTTTGTTTTATCCAGTTTTCACTAGAAATTCTCACGATCTATAATTTTCAAAATTTCAAAAATTATTACACCACCTCTAGAAAATATAAATAATACAATCATCTAAAATTTTCAAAAGAATACATAAAATCAAACACAACCATATCTTCCATCCAACAACAAGTTCTCTTTCACACAAAAACAAATAAATTCCGTAGAATAAATTGAAAAACTGAAAATTGATCCACAAATAAAACCAAACGAGCCCTTAACTGCAATTTTGTTTTATTTCTTCCAAATCTTTTCAATGAATCCCATAAACATTTACAATAGCAAATTAGCAAATCACGACTTACAAGGAGTGACATACAATGTATACTCGAGATAACCATCGACTCTTGGCTTATTCAGACTCCCTTCAGCTCTCTTTCTTCTCGATTCAACACGGAAATTAGCCGGGCACTCTGCATTACTCGATTCGCCTTTTACAAAATCCCCGACTCGAGAAAAAGGGATTAGGGCTATGTCATCGCCACCTTGACGACCACCTTCGACTGTGACCCACTTTATGTGAAGTGCAGAAAATTCTGTATAAGGAGGATCTTGCACTGGTAGGCTTAGAATGTCTTCCATTCTTGCCATCTGACATAATAAAAATTATAGCAAAATTCTGAAAAAAATAAATAGTGGAAATATATACATAAGTTATGTGAATTTGTACAACTAATATATTTGCAGATAAGATACTTTACAACTAATTTTTTTTAAGTTTGCAGATATAGTGAAATATTGTATCTAAGTTTGCAGATGAGATATTTTACAACTAGTATTATTTTTACAACTATATTATTGATTGAATAGTGAAATAATATAACAGAACAGATAGAAGATAAGAGAATCGTATATATATATATATACATTATGAAAAGAGGAATAAAATTTTGACCTTTGATTCGTGACCCTTCATTCTTCACTCCTTTCACACTTATTTGCAGTGAAATAATTCGAAATAATGAAACAAGAAATGAAAAGAATTAAGCTTTGTTCCTATTTTACCACTTTCTTGAAGAAGAAAAAAAGTGCAGAACTTCAATTGAATTACTAAATTTGCAAAAAGTTTGGGTTTTTCTCAACGAAAATGGTAGAACTACCTCCAGAAAAGAAAATTGGTATACAAAAAGAAAGGCAAGATGAGAAAGGGAATGATTATTAAGGTGCAATTGACTCCAAAAAAATCTGGGTTTTGCTTTTTCGCGGACGGTACTTACACATTACATAAAGTACCACTCTTTAAAGTAATGAACAACACGACACTGAAGAATGGGCCAAGATCCATAAAATAGACAAATCATTCGTTAACTTCTAAAAATAAATAAATTTTGTTATAAATATCTAATTTATTTATTTGAGTTATATTGTAATAATAGTTTAACAGCCGAGTATTACACGGGATTATCAAAAAAAATATAAAAAATATTTGTGATAATTATAGAGTTTTAAATCTAAAATAAAAGAATTTAAAGAATGTACTCACAATCCGTGTCTTGTACATGTCTAATTTATTTATTAATTATTTGTATTATTAAATAATTTTATATTTAATATCTTATATTAAATTCGTTAATAATTTTATTTACATATTTAGAAAATTTAAAAGATGTTACATTCTCGACCCATTTCTAATCTCTACTAATTAATTATATAAAATAATTTTATATTTTAATACTAAGATTAAATTCGTTAATAATTATTAGTTATATACTTAGAGAAATTCAAAAGGATATCATACTTTCGGCCAGTGTCGCATTGTATTGGTGTCTCGTCAATATTAATTAATTATTATTAAATAATTTTATATTTTTATGTTTAGATTGAATTCATTGTCAATACTTAGATTATTACAAATAACTCTTAATTGACCTATATAGAATAGTTAGAATTCCAAAATTAAAACTATTTTAACTTTACTTTCATAAAATAGCTTTTTCACACTTAAAATTACTTCATGTGTAATTTATCTTTTAATTAAAATAACTAATTTAAATTTATTTTCTAATTATTTAATACTTATTTATATTTTATAGTAGGAAAATAAAAGGAAATTATTGAGGTAGGTAAAATATAATAAAAGTAAATTATTGAATCATGTAAAATACAATAAAAAAAAATAAATTAAGTAAAAATAATAATAGAAAAATATTAAACTATGTAGATATTAGGCTCGGATAACACATAAGAAATCGAAACACCAATTTTATTTATTTGCTAAATAAAGCATACAAAACAATTAGATAGGTACAAATATCCAAATGATGTACTCTCAACCCGTGTCTGTTATGAAATTGGAACTGGAAAAGTTTGATTTGGAGTTGAAAGGGGGAGAAGGAGAAGTTGGAGAGGAGGGAAACCCTAAATTGAAACAAACGGGTAAAAAGAGACCTTTGTTACCAAAAGAAAGAAAGGAAGATGAAACGGGCACAGAACGGGCATGGGTCAAAGGATGTGGGTCGGAGTATGAGGGCCAAGCTGCTGGGCTTAACTGATTGATGGGTTGCTGGATTTAATTTATTAATGGGCTGATGGTGTTTTTGGGTTAGTTGAATTATTGTGCTAAGGCTTTATTTAATTAATAGTGGCAGCCCAAATTAGTTAAATATTTTGTGGGTAAATTAGTCTTTTTAATTAAGTGGTCCAGCCACAAAAATGTTATATGTAACTAATCGAATAGTGCGTGAAGGGCAAGCAATTACATGATAATATTCCTATCTTCATTTCTCTCTCTACCTACCCTTTCATCTATTACTCTCTCAAACCTCTTCTTCACCGAGAAATTACAGGAAATTACTATCAAATTAATTACAGAAAAATTACAATTGATTGTTAAACCACTCTACCCACAACAATTGGCACCAGAGCGGACGATCCTCGGCATGACAGAAGTTACTCGTTTCAAAGATCTCCAGGAAGCTCAAAAAAGGCTCGATCAGGTGCTGCAAAATGAATCACAGAAAAGAGAAGCCTCAGAACTTAACAAGAGCAGATTACAGATATTAATTCAGAGACACAAGCCCAGATCTCAAATATCAAATCAGCTATACATGAACAGACACAGAATCTTACCAGTAAATTGGATCACCTTACTACAACCCTAGCCACTCTCCAGATGCAGATCTTGAATCCAGACAGGGGAAAAAACCAAGATGAAGGAGGGTCTATTTTGGGCAACCCTTTTTCAACTCATGTGACAGAAGTTGGGTACAAATCAAATACATCCAGAACTAAACCACAAATTGAGTATACAGGTAATCACACCACAGGCCCACTACCCAAGATTGATTTTCCTTATTTTGATGGAACACAACCTATGTCTTAAATGCTGAAATGTAATGGGTATTTTAAATTGGTTCCATTCATGAGTGATACTCAGAAAGTTACACTGGTTGCCATGCATTTTGAGGGCAAAGCAGCCCAATGGTACCAAAATTTTGGAATTAATCAGGCTGATTTGTCTTGGGCACAATTTTTATACATCATTTCAGCCAGGTTTGAACAACTCAAGGAAATAAAAATCATTGCAGAATTTAACAAACTCAAACACACAAGCTCTTACATGGAATATGTGGAAAAATTTGAAGAACTCAGGGCATGTATGTTGATGATAAATCAAGGGTATTCAGATGAGTATTTTATAGCTAGTTTTATCAGTGGATTATCTGAAGATGTGCAGGCTTTCATTACCATGTTTGAACCTACTACACTGCAGCAGACTATAGATTTGGGCAGAAATTAGTTAATTACCTTAGAAGCTATCACAAGAAAGTTGAAGGGGAACAATAGATATACCGGTTTACCAAGCCCTAAGAGTGCAGATTCTTCAACACAAGGGAAAGCAACTAATAACCACAACCAGAGACCCCCTACCAAACTTTTGACCTCAAGTGAGATGACATCTAGGAGGGAGAGAGGGTTATGTTATAATTGTGATGAAAGTTCATACCAGGCCACAGGTGCAAAAATAGAATTAGTTACATGATTATGACTGAGGAGGAAGAATTAACTTACCTACAAGTTGAAGATGGAGGTAACACTGATTTCACAGATAACATTGATGAGGTACATATGTCAGTCAATGCTATTTCAGGGGAGGATGGGTTTACCACTATGAGGGTGTGTGGACAACAAAAAGGGCAGACACTACATATACTAATTGATTCAGGTAGCACCCTGAGTTTCATTCAAGAAGGGACTGCCAAACAGTTGGGATGCCAACTTAGTTCAGCTAAACCCTTTCTTGTGAAGGTAGCTAATGTCCAAAAAATAGTGAGTAACCAATGTGTGAAGGATTTCAAATGGGAAATGCAGGGACATCAGTTCACTTACTCCCTGAGGGTGCTAAAGAATGAAGGGTGTGATCTCATTCTACGGGGGGATTGGCTCAAGTTTTGTACTCCTATTGAATTGGACTATGCTAAGATGGCTTTTACAGTGACTCTCAAAGGAAAAAGGGTAAGGATTCAGGCTATTACATCTACAGCAGACTGCAGGTTCATTTCTGGACATTCCTTATACAAATTGATACATGAGGAACAATGTACTCAAGTGGAGGAGGTGTACTGGGTAACCATAGCAAAGACAGAACACTGGGAGACTACTAAGGATATAGACATACTACTAAGCAAGTATAGTGATGTTTTTGAGGAACCCAAAGGGCTACCACCAGGGAGGGGAATTGAGCATCAGATTGTGTTGAAACCAGGGAGTATCCCAAAACACCTATATCCCTACAGGACTAATCATGATCATAAGGAGTCTATTGAGAAGTTGATCAGGGAGATGTTAGAGGTAGGGATCATTCAGGACAACAGGAGCCCTTTTGCATAATATTAGTGAAGAAAAAAGATTCCACATGGAGGTTGTGTGTTGATTACAAATATTTGAATGGGCTCACAGTCAAACATGATTATCCTATACATGTGATTGATGAAGTGTCGGATGAGCTGTTTGGGGCAAGGTACTTTTCAAAGATAGATTTAAGGAGTGGCTATTTCCAAATTTTGATGAAACCAGAGCACAGATTCCTAACTGCCTTTAGTACACACAATGGTCACTATGAGTTTCTAGTCATGCCATTTGGGCTCTGTAATGCCCCAACTACCTTCCAATCACTCATGAATAAGGTTTTTAGGGAGCAACTAAGGAGGAATGTGCTGGTATTTTTTGATGACATTTTAGTATACAGTAAGAGTTGGGAAGAGCATTTGAAACAACTAGAGGAGGTATTAATTTTGCTGAGGCAGAACAAGTTGAATGCTAAGGCTAGCAAGTACAGTTTTGGGAAAACAGAAGTGGAGTACCTAGGGCATATAATATCTCAGGAGGGGGTATCCACTGACCCACAGAAAATATCCAGCATGGTTCATTGGCCTGTTCCTAAAACACTGAAACAACTCAGAGGTTTCCTAGGGTTAACTGGGTACTACAGGAAGTTTGTCAAAGGATATGGAGTAATGAGTAATCCATTAACTGAACTCTTAAAGAAGGACCATTTTAAATGGAACCAAGATGCATAGTTAGCTTTTGAAAGTTTAAAGCGGGCCATGACCACAACACCAGTTCTAGCTTTACCTGGTTTTTCAAAAAAAAAAAAAATCATATTGGAGACTGATGAAAGTGGAAAGGGAATAGGGGCAGTATTAATGCAGGAAGGGAGGCCATTGGCTTTCTTGATCAAGTTCTTATGCCCAAAGAATCAGGCACTTTCTGTCTATGAGAGAGAATTCCTTGCAGTTCTCATGGCTGTGGACAGGTGGAAACATTATCTACATGGGGGTAGATTTATCATTAAGACTGATCAACAATCCCTCAAATACTTGTTAGATCAGAAGATGATGATACCCACCCAACAAAAATGGATGACCAAATTACTGGGGTTGGATTATGAGATACAATATAAAAAGGGGGTGGAAAACAAAGCAGCTGATGCCCTGTCCAGGAGAGGACCAGATGAGGACATTTGCACCACTATAACTACACTTGTCCCAGAATGGTTGAAAGAGGTGATTCAGAGTTACATTGGTGATGAATTTTTTCAGAAAATAAAAGAGGCTAAGACCTTAGACCCTACTACCCTTCCTGACTTTACCAGGCTGGGGGATCTGATTAGGTACAAGGGGAGATTATGTGTGGGCAATGAACTCAACCTTAAGAAGGTGATTTTGACTGCTATGCACAACTCAGCCTATGGGGGTCATTCAGGGATACTAGGCAATTACATGAGGGCTAAAAGGATATTTTATTGGCCAAAAATGAAGGGAGAAATTACAGCATGGGTTAAAGAGTGTGATGTTTGCCAAAGGAGTAAATCAGATCATGGAGGATATCCTGGGTTACTACAGCCACTCCCTATCCCTGAACAAGCATGGAGCCACATCTCCATGGATTTTATTAATGGCTTACCAAAATCACAGGGGAAGGATGTCATTTTAGTTGTGGTGGACAGGCTTACTATGTATACACACTTTGCTGCACTCTCCCACCCTTTTTCTGCTTTAACAGTGGCAACTCTATTTCTAGACACTATCTATAAGCTGCATGGGTTACCAACACACATTGTTTCAGACAGGGATAAGATTTTTACTAGTACTTTTTGGAAGGAGTTATTTAAGTTAATGGGGGTACAGTTGAACATGTCAACAACATATCACCCCCAATCTGATGGGCAAACTGAAAGGGTAAACTAATGCTTGGAAAACTATCTTAGGTGTATGGTGCATCACAATCCAAGAAGGTGGGTGAGATGGTTAAGTCAGGCTGAATTTTGGTACAACACAAACTATCACACAGGGTTAAAGGCCACACCTTTTGAAGCACTATATGGGTACATCCCACTAGTAGAATCTATTGGGCAGTATGCATGCAGTGAAAATGAGGATGCCAAACACTTAATCATACAGAGGGAAACAGCAAGGCAAATAATCAAGGATAATTTATCCCTAGCACAACAAAGGATGTAGATGTTTTCAAATAAACACAGGCAAGAACGAAGCTTTGAAATTGGGGATAGGGTATTTTTGAAATTACAACCATTCAGGCAAAATTCGGCGGCAATCAGGAAAAATCTAAAATTGTCAGCAAAATACTACGATCCATTTACAGTCACAAAAAATATAGGGGAAGTTGCTTACTGCTTAGATCTGCCCGAGGATCGCGCATTCACCCAGTGTTCCACGTTTCACTCCTTAAATCGAAGCTAGGGCCCAACACCTCCGCCGATCCGGATCTACCCGCAACCACACCCTAGGGAGACTTTTTAATCGAACCATCCGCCGTGTTAGATAACCGAACCATCAATATGAATGGGCTTGCCGTTGAGCATATTCTGGTCCAATGGTTGCATGCTACGCTACAGGAGGCCACCTGGGAAGCTCGAAAATTTATACAGAAAAAATTCCCCAAATTTGATCCTTGGGGTCAAGGATTTGTTGATGCGGGGGGAATTGTTATGAAATTGGAACTGGAAAAGTTTGATTTGGAATTGAAAGGGGGAGAAGGAGAATTTGGAGAGAAGGGAAACCCTAAATTGAAACAAACGGGTAAAAATGAGACCTTTGGTACCAATTGCGAAAAAGAAAGAAATGAAGATGAAACGGGCACAAAACGGGCATGGGTGAAAGGATGCAGGTCGGAGTATGTGGGCCAAGCTGCTGGGCTTAACTGATTGATGGGCTGCTGGACTTAATTGATTAATGGGCTGATGGTGTTTTGGGTTAGTTGAATTATTGTGCTAAGGCTTTATTTAATTAATAGTGGCAGCCCAGATTAGTTAACTATTTTGTGAGTAAATTAGTCTTTTTAATTAAGTGGTCCAGCCACAAAAATGCTATATGTAACTAATGGAACAGTACGTGAAGGGCAAGCAATTACATGATAATATTCCTATCTTCATTTCTCTTTCTCTACCTACCCTTTCATCTATTACTCTCTCAAATCTCTTCTTCACCGAGAAATTACAGGAAATTACTATCAAATTAATTACAGAAAAGTTACAATTGATTGTTAAACCACTCTACCCACAACAGTCTTGTACATGCCTAATTTATTTATTACTTATTTGCATTATTAAATAATTTATATTTTAATATCTTATATTAAATTCGTTAATAATTTTATTTACATATTTAGAAAAATTTAAAAGATGTCGCATTCTCAACCCGTTTCTAATGTGGTGAAATGGGGGATATGGTGATGCCTTATATATATAGGGTTAGGTTCAAATAAGAACCATGTCCATATATGTGAACCTAGGGTTAATTATGGGTCTTAGGTCTAATTAAATGGATGGATAAGATTTTTTGTATATTTCCTTATTTAATTAAAAGCGTTAGGATTGCATAATAAAAACACTACTGGTGCATATATCTGAAATATTAATAAAGCACTGTGATTGTATAATAAAAGCAGCTGGTATATAATAAAAGCACTAGTTCGCAGGTTCGCATACAATGACATGGTTCTCATTAATATGTTTAAATATGGGACTTTTATTTCTTTAGCCCACCACATAGTCGTTGAAATGTTTTTGTGGAAAGAGAAGAGTATATTTGTCCCTATAACATAATGATGATACATTACAAGATTAAAAAAGGTGGTTTGTCTTGGCGGCTGTGATGAGGTTAATATTATTTACGGTGCGTGGGTGATCTTTAGAGTCTTTTAATAAATATCTTGTCTATTCTATTCCACTTGATTTCTTATCTAATTAAATAAAATAGGGGGACTAGATGATATATCGTCCATTTTTGATTCAGATTTTATAAGTGGTCGAGCCAGTGGTGAATCAGATTAGAGTGACCAGGTGGGACCAGTTTGAGAAAGACGAACTTTTTCAGAGTTCGTGGGGACCTTGGGATCAGGTCAGGTGAGGTTAGTTTGTGCCAGTTTGGTCTCGAAGGTTCAAGAGACCTGTTTGATCACGAAGGTTCTAGATCTATAGTTGGACTAAGAGATGAATAAGGCTTAATCACTTGTTTTAACAACAATATTTGTTATATTTGGGAGTATATTCGTGTTATAGCCAGAGAATGAAATAGGAATCGTAATTAGTTTGGATCTCCTAATTATGTCTCATAAGAGGTGTAAACCTTAGTTTGGGCAACACGTCTCCAATTTCTATATCAAGGGCCCAGGCCCTATTCTAAAAATTAAGTTGAATTATTTCTACTATTCTTGTTATCATTTTCATGAGTTTTATATCTTTTCAAACTTGATCGTCGGAGGGCCTACGCTAGGGATATACGGCTTAAGTTTTATTGCAGGTCGATCCGGTTCGAGAAGGAAGTTCGAAACGGTCTGATCTTGATTCTTTTCTTAAAATAATTATGGCGCGAAGCCTCTTATTAGAGAAAAATAAAAAAGAATGTTGAGCATAAGTCGGTCAGCTAACACCAAAAACATGTCCTAAACACAAAACAAACGAAATCCAACATAAAGGGTTGTCCAATAAATCATTAACATTTCAGAAAACCTTTCTTAAGAGAACCTTTAGAAAGGGTGATTTTCGGGGGGCTTCCTCACGTTCAACCCAACTTTGTCTGGGAACCATGTCCATTGTTCGAAGTGCATGAGAAGACTTGGGTGTAACGATTTCGAACGGAGTAACCGCCTCTTTTTTTAAGTCCTTAATTATTTTCTTAATATTGTCGGGGTCATTCGTCTGTGTAGATGGAACATATCTATTGCCTATGTTTAGAGTTAAGTTGGTGAACTTTCAAAGGTTGTCACTTGAGGCGTCGACACGCCTGAAGACTAGTTTCCAAATAAGAGGGGTATGTTGTTGGCGAGCGCTTTCAAGATATATCTCCTCGACAAAACCAAGCGAGTTCTCAAGTTCTTCATCTTCGAAATTAGGTTAAACCTCATCCAACATATCCGCCTAGCATTGTCTTGGAGCCGAATTGGTGGGTTTGCCATGAACATCAAATGACTTAAGCTCACAAAGTTTGATTGTCCGATCTCGATTCTTGGTAAGCCAAATTTGAGGTTTTATCAGTACGAATATCTTTGAAACTTAATAAGTTTATTTGAGATTTAGGAGAGAATAATACATCTCTTATTGTAAATCTTGTTCCTTCGGGCATTAGAATACTTGTCATCCCATATCTTTCAACTATTCTTGAACTACTAAAGATTATATTGACGTTTGATTCACCAACCCTCGGGTAGGAAAAATAACTTATCCTCAAGTATGGCATGTGATGTAGAATTTTGGATCAAGCCATATTTATGATCATTGGTATTGTTGGAGATGCTTATGAAAGTTTTAAAGCGTTCGTGGTGATAACGTATAATATATATCTACTTATTTATATAAGTTACTTAGTAATACATTTGAACACCAAAAAAATAAAATAAACAAGACTAGTGATTTATGAATGTTGAAGAATCGTAAGAGTAAATTATTAGGACGACATCCATAAGAAAATTTAATAAATACTATATTTACTTTTAATACATTCAACATTGTCATGTATATCTTTATACCAAGAATTGTACTAAATTCCATCTCATTTATAACAAATCTATTATTATTAGAGTGAGTGATTTATTAGTACTTGTAATATATCGTTTTGCAATTTTAGTACTTATGGTTTAAACTTGGAAATTTTAGTGCTCAGTATACGAGTGTTCTCTTTTAGTACCTTAGACTGCCTGTTAGGGGAGCAACGGGCAAATACTCCACTGGTCGGGTAGTGTTAAAGTACCCAAAGAGAACAATTGTGTCCTATGGGTACTAAATTTCCAAAACACAAACCATGTGCTCGTTTGAGAACCTATTTTTAAATGGATATTTTGCAAATAAGTCCATTTAAAAAAGAAAAACATGTTTGGTGATTATTTTAAAATTGACTTTTGAAAAAAGTAACTTTTTCAAAAGTCCAATTTGAAGAAGTGTTAATTTATGACTTTTGAATTTCATTTTTACACTTTTGTTGAATGGACTTTTAAAATTATTTTTACCAAACACTTCACATTTTTCACAAGCACCTTTTCAAATTGCACTTTTTCAAAAGTCCATTTCGTAAATGAATTTTTATACCAAAAGTATTCCCAAACAAGCCCCACATATACTAAAATCGCAACCTGTATTCTACAAGTACTAAGAAATTAATATTATAAAAAGGAATCGGATAATCTATTAAGCAAACTAGTATTATTCTTGTGCCATCCACGATTACATCGTAAAAAAAATGAAACTATGAACTTAATTAATATATATACGGTAAAAGCACAAATATAAAGACTTGATTTACGGATGTCATGTTTACTTATTATTTGTGAACTAATTAGTTTTCTTGATCGGTCTGAGATCACTTTATTTGTGATATAAACACACTTTTTTTATTGATATTTTCACAATATTTTATGTTACTTTTAATTTATGGTATTGTAATATATTTTGTGATAGTTTAATTACTTTTTTATTATTTGTTTTGTGGTTTCACAGAAGACTCTCTGATTATTTGAACCTAAAACCAAAAAATCTAAAAGAAGAAAATTATAAATCTACTACTTATAATACACACTTATAAATTTCAAGAACAACAAGAAAGAGGCTAAAACTAAAAAAATCGAAGACCCTTGTCAAAGAGAAGGTTTCAAAGTTAAACTCAAATAACTATATGTCAATAATGATAAACAATCGCATATCATATCAGATAAACCAAGACTTTGCTAAATTATTGACCATTCCTTTAACAAAACATGAACAATAATATATTAATTATTGATGCCATCAAGTATGAAAAATAGAAAATGCTTGATCTCATAAAGCAAATGACATGTAAATTTAGGACCTAAACATTTCAATATAAAATAGAAAAAACATATATTTACACAAACATAAATTTTATTATTCACTTGAATTTTAAATTCCAATTCGAAAACTCTAGATTTCCCGAAAAAATTTGATCAAGATTTTCGGGCATTGGATTCCCATTAGTGTTTGGGTACTAAACTAAGTTTAACCATAGATGTACTATAAATCTAAAATTGGTATACTATATGTACTAAAAATCAAGGGAAACACTATTGTAAGACCAGATTAATGGATATGATCTGTTAGGACGGGTTAAAACCGCATCTCTACTAATTACGGTTGTACCTCTAAATCGACAAATTTCAGATAAAATTGCCTCCTCCACCCTTTCTTTCTCTTCTATTCGTATACCCGCCATCGCCCCTTCTCTTTCTCTCTCTACATCGGCCATCAACAAATCTTCAACATCGGCCATCGACACATCTTCACTTCCTAACAATCTCATGTCAATTTGCTAAGGTATTTCGCTTAAGTTATATCGGGTCCGTTAGTTTCTCTATCTCGATATCGCGCCTCCAGGAAGCCGTCACCATCATCATCATCTCCGTCGTGGGAAACCACCAGTATCGTAGAGATCACATCACTAGGTAAATACTTTCTTCTGGTTTTTTTTTATTTTATTCAATTTTATTTTGACCTAATTATAAAAAATCAAACTAGGGCCGGGTGATCTTGGCCCTAAGTTATTCCATTTCATTTGACCCAAGAATCCAATTGTTCATGTGGAATTCTAGACACTATTGTTTCTTTATATATATATATATATATATATATATATATATATATATATATATATATATATATATATATATATATAGTGATACACAAGTTTCAAATGAAGACTTTGTAGAAATACATTTGATATTAAATTGATTTTCGTAGTGATTTTAGGAGTTTTAAGTGACAATAATGGGGTTTACATTTTCTTTTTTGGGGTTTTTAGTTTTTATTATTTGATCAAATACCCATGAGCAGGACATAAAATGTTATTAAGCGTACTCTTTTGTAAAGTCATATTTTTCTTGAAGTAAAATACTCATATTTCTTCTTGAAACTTTGGTTTTACAGTAAAATATTTAGTATTCATATTGTGAATCATGTGTGCATTTTTTGCAGTAAACATTAGTTTTTAGGATAAAAACAAGAATTACATTATTCTCAAATCAGTGAATTACTTTCATGAAAACTCAAGATCTTCATATTTTAATTCTTGTTGTTGATGTTCAGTTATCTTGATTTTGTTAGTCGCTTGGATACTTAGCAAACATGAGCTTGATTTCTCAAATGCTAATCAAAAGAGCTAATCAAGAAGAAAAGAAAGTCGACAAAGAGGACTAGATGAAGTTGGATTCTACAATGAATCAGATGAGCAAGTGAGGTGAAAAGAAAAATATGAGCTAATAGATATCGAAGAGCATAAGTGAGTGTATAAGTTTGAGAAATCTGCATTGGGTTCATATTGTGAAACAAGGGTTTGTTGAGGGAATGGATGGGGTGTCACCACGTCTAGATGAAGCTCAAGGCTCAAATGTAATCGGGTCGGTGATTAAGTGGGGCAGCAGTCCGGGTTTAAGGCAAAAGAGAAGTGGAGCGGCCCGTGGTTAGTTGCTGGACTGGTTGCTGGGCTGCATGTCAATTGGGCCCAGCAAATTAAATTAAGCTTTACCAAACCCATACTTGAGGGTGTTTTAGTCCATTTTTATTATTTTGTCATTTAGGAAGATATTTTGCATTTTGGCACCTGGAGTGTAACAAACCACATTCAGCATTCCTATATTTACGGGGATACGGATGTGAAGAAGAATCATTAATGAAATTACATAATTTTCTCTCCCAAACTCTCCTCTGAATTCTGTTTTCCCTCATCCATCTATCTTTTTCTCTATTCACTTTACAATTCCCAGAAATTACAGTTCATCAATTCCAAAGAAATAAATTGCAATTACAATTAATCAATATCACTACAAGTGGTATCCAGAGCCTTGGATCCTTGGAAATGGCTGAAGGAACCCGCATCAAGGATCTTCAAGAAGTCCAGAAAGAAATGGACCAAAACCTGCAAACTGAAGCCATGAAAAGAGAAGCTAGTGAGATAAAATTGCAGGAGCAGATATCGGGTATTAACTCCAGTTTACAGGAGTTATGGGGTTGAATATGAAGTATGACCACCTGACACAAACTCTAGCTGCTATGCAATTACAATTACTCAACATGAACAAAGGAAAGAGCCAAGCAGATGAAGAGTCTATCCTAGGAGAGCCATACCCAGGTTTTAGCAATGAAGGCACAAATGGAAGATCCAGTAATTCCAGTAAGTCCAAAATAATTACTGAGTCACAGGGCATGAATTTTCTGAGCCCAGTTCCCAGATTGGAATTCCCTAAGTTTGATGGCTCATCACCCAGATCTTGGGTACTCAAATGCAACAGTTATTTCAAACTTATGCCCAACATTCCTGACCAGCAGAAAGTTATACTAGCTTCTATGCATTTTGAGGGAAAAGCTGCTCAATGGTTTCAAAATCTCAATGCATCACAAACAGACATAACATGGTAGCAACTAATTGAAGTTATTTCAGCCAGGTTTGAAGAACTAAAGGAAGCAAGGATCATAGCTGAGCTTAACAAGGTGAAGCAGACTGGTTCATATGCAGAATATGTGGAGAGGTTTGAGGAGCTTAAGGCATGCATGAAGATTTTAAATAACTACACAGAGGAGTACTTTATTGCTAGTTTCATTAGTGGCCTAAGTGAAGAATTGCAGGCTTTTATTAACATGTTTGAACCAACCACCCTACAGCAAACTATTGAGTTAGGCAGGAAACAAATTTTGACCCTAGATGCCATTGCAAGAAAATTCAAATCCAATCCCAAAACAGAACAAGAAACCAGAAAACTCATATCAACCCATTCAAAGACCATTCCCAAGCAACAACTCCAAACCACAAACCAAAATGCTCACAGCCTTTGAGATGGCTGCAAGGAGAGAAAAGGGCCTATGCTATAATTGTGATGAGAAGTTCACATATGGACACAAATGCAAATAGAGGATCAATTATATGATAATGACAGAAGAAGAGGAAATTAAATGCTCACAGGTTTTTGACTCTGATCAACCAGGGGACACCCCAACTACTAACACCATGGAGGAAATACAAATGACAATGAATGCATTATCAGAAGGGGACAGTATCACTACCATGAGGGTGTGGGGGCAGAACAAGGAGAACAAACTGCAGATTCTAATACACTCAGGGAGTACCCTGAGTTTCATTCAAGAATCTACTTCCAAAAGACTGGGATGTCAAGTTGTAGAGGCCAAACCTATTCTAGTGAGAGTGGCTAATGGACAGAGGCTAATCAGCACCAAAGTAGCAAAGGGTTTCTGCTGGACAATGTAGGGTCACATATTTTCCTATACCTTGAGGCTATTAAAGAATGAAGGCTGTGACCTCATCCTTGGAGGGGATTGATTAAAATCATGCACTCCAATAGATCTGGACTATGAACTTATGACATTCTCTGTGACACTGAGAGGAGAAAGAGTAAAAATACAAGCACTGACAACCACTGCAGACTGCCAATTTATATCTGCCCCATCATTGTTCAAAATGATACATCAATACTACCTACCCAAATTGAAGAAATTTTCCCCCTAACCATACAAGGGCAATAACAGGAGGGGGATTTTCAGTGGACTCAAATGACAGAACTACTAGAGGAGTACATTGATGTTTTTGAAGAACCAAAGGGTTTACCATCTTTGAGAGGGACAGAGCACCAAATCATTTTGAAACCTGGCAGCACTCCCAAACACCAGTTCCCATACAAGGAATCACATGACCAAAAGGATGAGATAGAGAAGATAGTTAAGGAATTGCTTTTGAGTGGGGTTATTCAGCCTAGCCAGAGTCCATTTGCATCACCAGTGTTGTTAGTAAAGAAGAAGAATGCATCATGGAGGCTTTTTGTTGACTACAGGTACTTAAATGACTTAACTGCTAAGCATGAATTCCCAATTCCAGTCATTGATGAGCTACTGGATGAGTTACATGGGGAAAAATAATTTTCCAAGATTGATTTAAGGTCAGGTTATTTCCAGATATTGAGGAAGCCAGAACACAGATACCTAACTGCCTTTAATATTCATCATGGTCAGTTTGAATTCCTAGTTATGCCTTTTGGGTTGTGCAATGCACCAGCCACATTTCAGTGCCTAATGAACCAAGTGTTTAGTGACAGCCTGAGAAAGAGTACACTGGTGTTTTTTGATGATATACTAGTCTACAACAGGGAATGGGGTGAACACATGCAACATTTGAGGGGTGTTCTGGGAAAACTTAGGGACAACCAGCTATTTGCCAAAAGAAGCAATTGCCAATTTGGGCAAAAACAGATAGAATATCTGGGCCACATCATCAACCAAGAAGGGGTGACCACTGACCCCCAGAAGATAGAGTGCATGGTCAACTGGCCCACAGCGAGAACAGTCAAACAGTTGAGAGGATTTCTAGGTTTGACTGGTTACTATAGGAAGTTTGTGAAAGGGTATGGGTTACTGGGTAAACCACTAACCAACTTACTCAGGAAGGACAAATTTATGTGGGGAGAGGAAGCTGAGGCAGCTTTTCGAGAGTTGAAGAGGGCTATGACCACCACACCCATCCTAGCTCTACCAGATTTCTCCCAACCTTTTATTTCGGAGACTGATGCTAATGGATATGGGATTGGAGCTGTTCTTATGCAACAGGGGAGGCCAATAGCCTATATGAGCAAACTTTTATGCCCTAGGAACCAAGCACTATCCATATATGAGAAGGAATTCCTAGCTGTTCTTATGGTTGTACAAAGGTGGAGGCACTATTTGCAAGGACACAAGTTCATCATTAGGACAGACCAACAAGCACTCAAACATTTGCTGGATCAAAAGGTTATGAACCCTACCCAACAGAAGTGGATCACTAAGCTATTGGGGTTGAACTATGAAATCTAATATAGGAAAGGGAAGGAGAACAGGGCAGTTGATGCCCTATCCAGAGTGGGGAAGTAGAAGGGGAGAATTATGCAATTACCACCATAACACCTATATGGATGCAGAAGGTGACCCAGAGTTATAAGGATGACCCTTTCACTAACAAGATACTAGCAGCTAAGGCATTGGACACAGCTTCATACCTAGATTTTGAAGTCAATGAGGGACTTATCAGGTATAAGGGCAGGTTGGTAGTAGGGAATGATACAGAATTGAGAATGATGATTCTTGAGGTAATGCATGGCTCAGCATATGGGGGGCATTCTGGAATAGGGGGAACATACATGAGGGTTAAAGGAGTATTCTACTGGCCTAAGATGAGATTTGACATTATTTAGATGATCCAGAATTGTGAGGTTTGTGCTATGAACAAAAATAGCCATGAACCCTATCCAGGTTTGCTACAACCTTTACCCATCCCAGAACAAGCATGGACACACATAAGCATGTATTTCATTGTGGGATTGCCTAAGGTAAATGGAAAAAGTGTGATCCTATTAATAGTGGACAGGTTTACCAAATATGGACACTTCCTACCCCTATCACATCCTTATTCAGCTCAGTCAGTGGCTCAGCTATTCATGGATCATATATATAAGCTACATGATTTGCCCCTAAGCATGGTGACAGACAGATATAAGGTGTTTACTAGTATTTTTTGGGGTGAAATCTTCAAGCTAATGGGGGTAGAACTTAACTTATCTTTAGCCTATCACCCCCAAACCGATGTACAAACTGAAAGACTAAATCAATGTTTGGAGAGATACCTAAGATGCATGGTACACAACAACCCAAGATCCTGGTTAAAATGGCTTAACCTTGCTGAGTATTGTTATAATACCAACTTTCACACAGGTTTAAAATCCACCCATTTTCAAGCTTTGTACGGGTATCACCCTCCCCTACTTTCTACACAACCCTCTATGAAACATGCGGACACAGAAGCAGGGGAGTTTGTAAAAGACCAGTATGAAATGATCAAGCAATTAAGGGAAAACCTAATTCATGCATAGACAAAGGTTTATGCATATAAGTCAAGAACTAAGAGGACCTATGCAGTAGGTGAAGAGGTATACCTGAAATTGCAACCCTACCGGCAGAATTCCGTACAGCTGAGAAAGAATTTGAAGCTATCACCACGCTACTATAGCCCCTACCAAATTTTGGAGAGGATCAGTTAGGTCGCTTATCGCCTTGACCTGCCACCCAATTCGCGGATCCACCCCGTGTTTCATGTCTCTTTGTTGAAGAAATGGCTAGACCCTGACAAGGCACCCTCTCTTGGACTGTCAGCCGCGGCGGTGGAGGGCAATTGCGAGCTAGCTCCGAGGACGGTTTTAGAGAATCGAATGGTAAAAAGGGGAAAATCGGAGGTGGAACAGATTTTGGTTGATTGGGGTGATGATTTTCAGAATAAGCTCACTTGGGAGGATGCGAAATTCATCAAGAAGAAATTTTTTGGGACAAATCCTTGCGAACAAGGATTTCATTTTCGGGGGCTGATGTTGTGAAACAATTTGTTGAGGGAATGGATGGGGTGTCGCCACGTCTAGATGAAGCTCAAGGCTCAAATGTAACCAGGTCAGTGATTAAGTGGGGCACCAGTCCGGGTTTAAGGCAAAAGAGAAGTGGAGCGGCCCTTGGTTAGTTGCTGGGCTGCATGTCAATTGGGCCCTGCAAATTAAATTAAGCTTTACCAAACCCATACTTGAGGGTGTTTTAGTCCATTTTTATTATTTTTTCATTTAGGGAGATATTTTGCATTTTGGCACCTGAAGTGTAACAAACCACATTCAGCATTCCTATATTTACGGGGTTACGGATGTGAAGAAAAATCATTAATGAAATTACATAATTTTCTCTCCTAAACTCTCCTCTGTATTCTGTTTTACCTCATCCATCTATCTCTTTCTCTATTCACTTTACAATTCCCAGAAATTACAGTTCATCAATTCCAAAGAAACAAATTACAATTATAATTAATCAATATCACTACAGTTCATTGTACAATCATGTTGAGTTTTGGGTGGAGATGATGATGAAAAGGAGTTGGGCAACAGTTCTGCATTTGTTTTCACCGACAAATCAACAAAAGTAGTGTGTTGTCTACGAGGAGGACATGAATTGTTTTAAAAAAATAAATCATCCCCACATATTAAAGATTATATTTATTATCATTTTAGTAATGTTATAGTTTTTATAATGTAAAGTATGAGTTTTTCTTCTATAAACTATTAGTTTTCGTGGTAAGTAGTACTATTCTTATTATTGCTACTTTGCTGATATAATGTTTTTATTTTGTTGGAGTAATTATTTTTCACAATACACCAAAATATTGGTTTTTATATGTTATATTTTGAAAAGTATTAGTTTTTGTGCACTAGTATTGGGTTCTATGTACAAAAGTATTGGTATTGTGCTGGTATAATGGTGTATTCTTACGTAATAAATTTTCTATGCAAAAATATTCATATTTGTGTGCAAAAGTATTAGTTTTTGAATAAAGTAACCGTTAATTTTCAAGTTAAACACAATACTAATTATACTTTAGAAAACTAATACTTTTGAAGGAAAAACTGATACTATTACGTAGCAAAACCAATACTTAAATTGTAAGAAAGTATTTATTATTTAGTACAAAATTGATATTTTTCATGCTAAAATAAATACTTTTATGTTCAAAAAACTTTTTCCTATGTGTCTATGTATTTCACATCAGAAGTCCACTCTCACATTGTCATCACAAGAAATTATTAGTTTTTGGTGAATAATGTATAAAAATATCCAAGAAATAATGAAAACTTAGCAATAGAAATACAAATACGTTTCATTTCTAAAACCAATACTTCATAGTACAAACTTCAATACTTCATAATATAAAAGCTAATACATTTCATCAAAACACACTAATACATCCCAATATAAAAACTGATACTCTCTAGTGTAGAAACCATTACATCATAATAGAAAATCTAATACATCAAAATAGAAAAACTATTACATTTTATTGAGTATTTATAAACATGTACAAGAACAATCAATAATTATCTCGTACCATTGGCAAGTGATTAGAGTAGATTTGTCCTTATTTTTATTAGCTTTTTAGTTCATTTTTCTATTTGTTTTTGGTATAAGTTGGACGATTTAAGCTTAATCTCGTATTTTTATAATTCCAGCTTATTTTACCGCATTTTAATCGTAATTGATGGAAGTAGGTGATATTTCATTGTTTTTCACCTTACAGCTAAGTAACCGTAAGAGTTTAACGCATAATAGACGAAGTTTGATGTTCAAGAAGTGAAGAACAATCTTTCCGGTGAAACGAGTAGCAAAAGATCGAGAATTGGAGACAGACGCGCAGTCGCGTCGACTGATGCGACCGTCGACGCGAGCCATGATCCGTGTCATTCGACGCAGCATCGACGCACTGTCGACGCAACTTGCTGAAGCGTCGATGTCGCGCACCACTGTCGATGCACTGTCGACGCTACTTGCTGAAGCGTCGATGCACCCGCCCAGCCGATGCGCACACCTACTGACCAGACCTGCCGAGCGCTGCCGACCAAGTCTGCCGAGTCCCGCCGAGCACTGGCACGCGTCAGTCGATGCTACATCGACGCGACGGCCCAGAATTCGGATTTTAGGGTTTCTTGTGCGCCAAAACTTACAATTTCTATATAAACCCTCTATATTTTGGATTTTTGAAGAAGACACGACCCTCTAGGGTATTTTAGCTTAAAATAACAATAATCCCACATCTCATAACGAGATTTGAAGACGGAGATCAAGGATCGAAGAACAACGCGTCCAAAACATCGAATTCGAGTTCGGGATTCATTCTTCGCCCAAGATCAACGTTCAAACTTCGGTATAGCTGGAGCTTTTTACTGCTTTTCTTAGTTCAAATAAGTACTCTAAACTCTTAGATAATCTCGTAGTTAATTTCTTAGTTTAATTCTTAGTTAATTGCTTAGTTAATGCTAGAACTAGTTTACTTAGTTAAATCGTTTCATGTTTGGATATTGGTTTAATTTAGTTTATTTATGCGAGTTGATTTATGCTTAGTTATTCGTTAATCTTAGATTCTTATGATTCATTGCTTAGTGGTAATTTCTTARGCTCATMCTCTTAGATTCGTTAATTAGGTTTAATTTTTGGTTGCGTATTATTGATAGTTTAATTATTGCTCGTAGTTGATAATCTAGTTAGAGTAATTAGTTTAATTAGRTTTAGTTTAATTATTGCTTTAGTTTATAATGATCAACTCAATCTCTTTTAAAACCCCAATTGTACATGTATTTTACTTTAGTTCGTAAATTGAGAAAAACATCCGAAGGACCGAACAGTTGTTTCCTCGAGAGATACGACTCGAGTCAAACTCATCACCCTACAATTACCTCGTGCACTTACGAGCAAACTGACGTGTTTTAAATTAATTTATTAAAAACGGGGTGCACAAAAGTTTGAGTCAGCAAGACCAGTAATGTGGATGGTAGTTTGGCCACTGGACACACCATTGGCAAGAGGATAGCATAAAATGACTCGTTATAAGAAGGATTCACATCAGTAAATATCACAACTCATTCTCCACCAGTAAGAATCATTGTCTACTAAGCGAATCAATAAATACCAGTGGCAGGTAGAAAAATTGTGCAACCTATGTGTTTGCTGATCGCGCCAGTGCACCTATCCCCACCAAGTCTAACCTGAATGATGTACGCATCGACCCAAATAACGAAGACATGAATAATAGTGATGACAAAGTAAATATAGTAAATAATATCAAAAACAATGATAAAGAAGATGATGGAGAAAACAAAGTCGTTGATGTGAATTTCACATCACTTAAAAGGCTTGAGGCATGGCAAAGAAACAATTCTACGACTTAATCCTTGGAAGCCTAGGGGTGAAAAGGCGCTTTCAAATATTTTTGTTATTTTATTTATTATATTATTATGATAATTGTGTGTGTGTGTATATATATTATTAAATATATATAAAAATAATTTTGTCTACATATTTGTCAATGTAGTTAGCAAAATATTAACCATGTATACAAAATCAATGTACTATTCAATGTCTCATGTAAGATGATTATACTTTTCAAATCAGATATTATACTCTTAATGTACGAAATCATACTTTCAAAATAACTATTCACGTTTTTTTAGAAGTATGAATTTACAATAAAAATATGATGTATCACTATAAAAGTATGAACTTCTTATGAATTAATCTTGATAAGATGCACTTACAATAATTTTTATGAAATATTAATTATTTGATCATTTTTGGGTTTCATTATAATTTTATAATATTAGGCTAAATTAAAAAAAAAATCAGGTTGCTCATCTAAAAAGCATGCGCCTTTTCACGCATATGCTCGCCTAGGCGGTCAACAAAATAAGTTGGCTTCCTTTTTATTTTGCAAAAGAAGTTGCAAAATAGATGAATGATGATATTGACGGTGATGTATTATTCAAGCGGTAATTCTTGATATTGGTAACAGCTTGTTTAATCAAAATTATACCACAATGGTTTTGTGCTTCTAAGAATAATGGATAACTTAGATGACATTAAAAACATGGAGAACCTAAATTGGTGTGAGTACACGTAGAGGAGGCTAATCAGTTGCAAACTCAACGGGGAGAAGAACAAAATAAAAGAATTATGGGGGCCATTACTCTTCCTAACAGTAATGTCTATTCAGATTGTAAAACATCCTACTGTTGTACTTTACAAAACTAACATTCACATTTTGATGAAGGCAATGGAGTGTTTTTATGAGGGTTTTTTTCACAAGGCACATAACCACAGGCCCTTATAATTTTTAAAAGCACTCAAATTACTTATAGAAAGCATTAATATGTTATTATTGAAGCATTACACTGAGTTTGAGTAGGAAATCTATAAAAATTATGACACACTACTCACAACTAACAAATGAAATAATAACAGGTGATGTACGTTGAACGAGTTACGTTATTCACTAGAGTTGTCCCACGGGCCTTCTCACCAATCAAAGGTTGGGATAAGACTCATTGAAGGAGAGAGAGAATCAGGAGATAGCTGCTAAGGGTTTTAGTGCTGGTTTGTCATACGGTAGGTTGAAACTGCAGAAAAAACAGACACAGACATCAATTCAGTCACCGCCTCAAACTTAGAAGAACCAAAGTAAAGTTGTATCAGATGGAAATATTATGCATACTTTCATGGACAGGTTTCTTGCAAAGGCCATGCTGATGGCCAACACGATGTCAGAAATTATGGAAATGGTATAAACAACTCCTAAGGAGCTACTGAATGATTTAAATTTCTAGCGCATTTTCTCAACTACACAACATCCATTTGGTTGCAATGAAAGAGGCACTCCTCCGGAGGACCGAACCCAAGACACTCTTTGGAATGAAGAGATTGGTGATGACGAGTTTTGGGCAGAGCGAATTGGGATCATTGAAGAAATAAAGGATGATTTTAGAAGAGAACTGAAGTACAACACTACTCGAGATGAAGTGCCAAGTTTCAGCATCGACTTGTCATAGGAGAAGATCCATGTTTTCGAAAACACAACTGATATAAATCCCTTAGTAGATGACATCACGATCTTTGGACCATTTATAGATGTTCATCAGGGAGGAGAGCACACACCTGCTTAAAACACAACTGCCCTGACACAACCATAAAGGTTAGGCTAGTTTATTTTATATTTATTAATATATAATTAATAGATTAATCGGTTATATAAATATTTGAAATAGGTGAAGGATGACACTATAATCAGAAAAATAAAATCAGCGTGAGGGACGTAGATGCCCAGGAAAAGACAACAAGGTGAGACTAGTTCCTTCTTTTATAACAAATGACCAAACTTGTATCAAATAATTCTGAAAATGATTTAAAATTAGGGAATTGGTGAACCTAGAAGAAGAAAATTCGAAACCAGCGGGGCAGAAGTAGTGGCTGGCAGTCAAGTGCAACCTGTACCCACACTTGTAGAGAATGAAACCAAGTACAAGCAGCCAAAACAAAAAGGAAAAAAATGTATTTCCTGAATCATACGTATATTTTGACTTGCTATTTATATATAATTGTAATGTTGTTAACATGAGATATATTCTTTCTACAATAAAATGTTTGACAATGTTAATTTAAACAAGAACCATGCCTTTAATGTAGGTTATTATTTAACCGAAAGCACACCATATGGTCCGTAGGACTGGAACGTTGTTAAATAATACAGTATCATTGGCTCCACATTACTTAAAAAGAACAGTAACTGTGTCCGAGAGACATGATAGGTTAGAGAAGGACTTGTCTTATTGGGTGTTATGTAACGAGGATGCTGACAAATAAGATGTATAAGTTCTTGATAAGATTGTTGTCAATGCTTTTAACTATATAAAATAGTGCTTTGAGTAAATTATTAGTGAATTTTATTTTATGAATATTTTGTTTGGTCAGATGCATCTATATATTTATAAATATTCTTTGATATTTTAATGATTGGACTAAATATTTGACCAAACATTTGATGATTTTAAGAGAAGAAATTCTATTTTCAAATGGACGATCTGACCTCAGACGAATCAAAATGATGAATACCGTGCCAACATCTTATATTAATACAAATATTATGGATGTGTGCATTACACATCCCTTGAATTAATAATAAAAAGTTATGCATGATACTTAATTGTAATGTCTTCTATATTCTTATATATTCTTTTTTGTGTGTAGTGCTACACACTAGTTGATCCATTAGAAAGCTGTGATATGGGCAGAAGATAAGAAAAGTTCTTTGAGAAAATGGATGAAGAGGTGAAACAAGCTGAGGGCTGTAAATAGGCAAAATTGGTAACGTCTAAGTGTATTAAGTGGCATATATCTAATACAATAAATATATTTTACGCATATGCAAAACATAATCAATTATCTAACTAATGTTATTTTCCATTTTTTCATTCCAATCTACCATTCCGAGCATTCACGTAATGGATTTCAATGTTCAAAGGTTCCGGGTTGAACTCATCGGCAACTCGATGGCCATCGCAAAAACATTGGAGGAGGCATACAATGATACCAAAATGTTGCTGGTACGTAAACACATAACTATATTGATGTTTAATGTGATTGTGAATAATATGGTATTTCCTAATATTGTGTCTACTATGATAAATGTTGGTGCTTCATTATATGATTATTACAACTTTCCTATAAGTATACTAGTGGTTTCTTATGAGTCACCTGGAAAAGTGCATGTTAGTATTTATTTGAACTTATAAATTCAACTAGACCGCGAAAAATTCATCATAATTCATGAAAATGTGTTAGTGCTTTATGATTATATGTCAAGTGCCTTTTGAAGTTATTATAGGTGTTATATAAGTCCCTAGTCTGTGTGTTTTTCTATCTTATAAATTATAGTAGTGCTTCAGTATAAATTATGTAGTTGCTTCATTATAAATTATAATAGTGCTTTGTTCTGATAAAGACAATTCTTTATAGGAGATTGGGAGCAGAGTTTGTGTAACCCAGTGCATAGAAAGATTTAGTAAGCCTTGTCAATGAACCTATACCATATAAAATGCTTGTTAAAAACGTGTTTTCTAGCTAATTGAAAGTTATTTTATTATTTCCCCTAAAAGGATAATCTTTGTGAATTCCTAAAGTTTGATGAACTAGGACATAAAGCAGCAGGACTCAAGTCCTGATAACAAGGTTGCAGATTCTTTAGAGACATGAGGATAACAAGTGCGATTGCGTTATATATGTAATGCAACACATGGAGACTTACATGGGGATAGGGCATAGATGGGACGTTGGCTTGAATATTAGGTAAGCAAACCAAATGACTTTTCTCAGGGAAAAATATTGCACGACAATACTGATGGAAGAGAAGAATGTGTACAAGGATCATAATCCAAAAGTATATTCGTACTACTATCGATGCTCTTGCGATGACTATGGTATTTATGTGGTTTATCTCCTTATAAATGGACAAAGTGGTGCCCCGCTTATGATATTGATGCGACCAAATAATATCTTAACCGCATTAGTCTAATTTTTTTATTTTCTAAGCTCAGACCCTTTTTGTTTCTTATTCCTTCGTGTTTGTTTGAGATCGTGGTTTAGTATTTGATACTCTTGGATATGCATATTCTAATTTTTCATCTATTACCCCAAAATATCTTCATCGTGTGTGAAACCACTGGATAATATTCAAAAAATTCGCAGGATGAGGTTGATGTTTGAGAAAATGTGATATGCGAAAAATATTAGCACTGAGAAAGTAAGACAAGGAAAAGAACCAAAACTGTATAAAAGCATGGCCATAGAAATATAATAAAACATAGCCTCACATTTGTACAAAACACTTTTATTAAGTATATAGGAGCACCACAAATTATTGCATGTGGATAGATATAGTATTTTTGATTAGTTAGATACCAATATTAATTTTAAAAAATGCAAATGAATATGAACAATATACCCAGAAAAATGCAAATGCACATAAACAGTAACAAACAATACTGGAAAAATCATATAAAAAGCATCCAAAAAATTGCTTATTCAAAACATGGATTCGCATCAATAATCGAAGCACCAAAATACTATTATTTGGAATAAAGAACAATCTCTAGTCAGGGGAAAAAATGCATAACAAATTAGTTGGGTTCTACTAGAAAATAACATGCATAATGATTCATTTTCTGCGTGAAGTTGTTACACATAACGGCTTATTGCTAGTTTCAACCGCCTTCTCCTTCATAGACTACAAGCTGTTACAATGGCTTTTATTACTCACCGGTGATGTGGTCAATACCATTACATTGTTGGGGATGAATGTACCATGAATATCATCAAATAATTTACGCTTTGTAGATTAAACATTCGGCTGATCCCCATCACCTGTAAGAGATAACTTCAATTCGCTAATACCACAAAACAACAATGACATTATCTGCCTTCCCCATGGCCAAGCCAATGCAAGAGTAAAAATCAGATATAACTTGATTCATACCTACTTTCCTATACTCAATACAAAACTCTGGCCGCCAATGACACCTACCACATCATACATAGGCTTCTTGAATGCAAATTTAGTACAACAACTAACCACATACTTATCAAGCACCTTCTCAAATCTCATATCTTTAAATATAAAAATATATGAGAGCATAATAATCCTTCCCCCAAAAATTTCTAGCAACTACATACAACAATCACATCGCTTTTGTCATATATAATATTGAACACACCGATGCTACGATCTTCAACATCATATATCATCGTATTATCATTCTGGTTACTCACACACGACAAGAAAAACAAGCAACAACAATCTCATATTGAACATCTCTAAATATCATAGCCGTATAAATGGAAAAAGCATATTTTTCAAATGCTAACGACGTTTCCAAATAAGAAATCTTGATTTCTTCCTCGTTATTGATCATATCAAGAGCACGTCTCTATGAATGTAATTCACTTTCAACATTTAAATAAAATTCTAACAAATTTGCACGAGGGTTGGCATACCTGCCAAAAATCCATTTTCACTCTCCTACATAGACATAGTTCAAAATAGTCCACTCATTGGGAAATCCCTAAAGTAGGCAGAGATCCACATTTCATGTATTAAAAACATTGGCTTAAACCAGGTATTATTCACCAAGCCAAGTTCGACCACCACCTGGTTCCATTGCACGTCAAACCTTTAAGGCTCAAGAAAATAAGACCAAAACAAAACGATTCAATTTATCCCTAATTGATTGATCATGCTTCATGTGGACATAAATCATCTCAGGAACTTTCTTTATAATGTTCCACATCCACAGACTTTGTCTTGTACGACCCAATACTTATTCGATTGCCATCTTCATCGCCAAGTCTTGATCGGTTATATTCATCGATTGTCTGCGTCCCATGCAATCCTTAAAATCTTCAAACAGTCATGAATAAGTGCCAACATCTTCACTGGAAACCAACCCAATACAAAATGAAAACCATGATTATTCTTCCCAGTTAAGGAAGTGAATATCATATTATATATATTACAAAATGCATCAAAATTAAATTAAAACTTACACCATTAGATACAGTGCACTGTATGTGTACAAAACCACCAACATATATTTACACAAACACCTTAAGATAATTAATAAAGCATCATTAATGTTTTTTTTTCCTTTTGAACTAAATAGACCTAAAATAAACCTGAATATGCATAACACATAAATGCTTCAAAACCAACTTAAAAAGGAAAATATGTTTGTTGAATAGGTGGCATCAAATGAGAGAACATATTCAAAAGTCTCAAAGTTCCTCCTATAAGTAGGATCGGCCCAAAATAACCAAGTTAACTTCTCCTACTCGTCAACAGTATAGTCAAACACGAATACCAAATACAATTCTTTCTTTCTAGATAGATTGTCCAACAGTATTTATGCATCAAACCCAACAACATATGATTTCAAATCGCGTGCAAAGTTTTTAAATTCAACCTCCACACACCCATAATTCAAATACCGACCAACAACTTCCTGAAAAAGCCTATACGATCTTGTTGCACCAATATCGCCCTAATACAGTTCAACATAAAATGTTTATGAGTAGAATCTAAATTCTTATTTTTTTATGAAATGCCTTATACAGCTCATACACTAACATATGACATTGGCGATCAATAAACTCGTTAACCACATAATCTTAACTGGGACAAAACTTAAACTGAACATGTACCATGCACCCACACTGTTTTGAGACTCGAGGTCTCTTTTTTAAAAGGCTACCAATATATTTTCATTCTCACACACAATACTATTCGTATTAGCAGGGACGACTTTTTTCTTACCCTCTCAATTACAATACACAGATTTAAGTTGACTAGTTCGATCATAAAATCATTTTTAGGCCCTAGATGAATATCAAAACTAGACTTGAACGCATAATTCCAATGGGATTGAATGCCTTTGCTAACGACTTAATCTTTTCCCTCTAACGGCTTGTAACTCAACTCACACAATGACACCTAATACTCGGTTAGCCCTAGAGAAATCACAATGCAAAACTCACTGCTCTAGATGCAATCATTGTTGCCTGCACATCATAAAAACTAATGTTTAACAAAAACAAGGGTAAAACTGGGACACATATCCTTAAAGTAGTGCTTCGTTACTCATGTATAAGTGCTTTATTATTATTCCCCAACTACTTTAAATTGTTTGATTAATAAATATTCGTCCCACCAAAACCAACGCACCATAAACTATCGCTCTAATCGAAGAAACTCTTCACCACAAGCCCCCATAGCTGAATAAAATCACCAACATAACCCAACCATCTCTTCCACCCGCAGCCACAAATCAAGTGAAATTTTTATAATTAAAAAAAGGCGTAAGGATGAAGAAGTTTTTACCTAGTGATTCCATTATTTTTACAACCAACATAATTTCAAACGGATGGAGAACGTCAAAAACATAGCAGAATATGAAAAGCGGTGCAGAATACTACCGTTGATGGTAATAGAGCACCAAAAAGGAAAAAAGGGATGAAGAATAACCGCATGATAAAAGAGGAATCTCATTGTGATTATGGTAATGTCTTAATTACAAAGAAATAAAAAGGTGGTCGTATAAATTGCATGATAAAAAAGAATCACAGCCATCCAATATATTAGAACCAATGGATATAAATTAGTTTGAGTGATAAATACATCCATGTCTTTCTAAATGTGCATCGACAGATTTTTAAATATGCATCAATTAACATTTAAATAAATATTAATATTAATGACTAATATAAATTAAGTCATTTATATTTCTCTCTCTCCTCAATTAATAATTCTCCTCTATTGAAATCTCTCTATAAGTCTCAAAAAATATAAATATTGCCAAAATAAATTACACCATATTATTTCTTACGATCTAAGAAACAATACACATACCATTTTTTCCAACAAATTTTTACTTTTAAAAATTATAATTGAGATTATTTACAAAAACCAAATAATAAAAAATAGAAATTCAATGCACATTTAGATGCATGTTATTGCACATTTAAATGTACATTGGTGCATTATTATTAGAATAACAACGATGTTTGCGTTATATGTCGTGTTTCTCCAAGCCAATTTCCAACAGTTTTACTACACATTTAATAGTTTGTTAATGCACATTTACATGTCCGATGATGCACAGTTATTAGTACAAGTATGCAATAATACATGCTATATATTTATTAATCAACCATACCCCATTTAATTTACATCCATCAGATTTAAATTTAACGAGTGGCTAAGATTTGGCCCTAATTGGACCCATTGGATCCAATTCCTATGTATATATATGTGTGTTTATGTGTACACACACACGATTATTGCGAACAAGATAAAAAACATTTTGGCCCATACTTTCTCAAACTAATCATAAAACTTCAAAATATATATTCGCACACATAATTAAAGGAAGCGCGTTGTAATATTGGTGTTGAAATCGTCCCACAACCGTTGACATCTGGCAAAGGTGAGGTGAGAGTGATTTCCAACTATTATACTTTACTTTTACTTGCTTTACTTGATTTCTCCAATCCTATTCATTAGTTTTAGAAGTTATTAACGAATCATTAATAAGGAATTCAAGGATAGTTATAGGCATTTGATTAGATTGGGTCGGTACGGTATACCGAGTTTTTTGTCCATAGCGATACCGTACAAAATATATACCTAAAATTTTATACCGACACTATACCGAATTTTTTGTCCATACCGATACCGATACCATACCGAACATATACCTAAAATTTCATACCGACACTATACCGAATATGTCAGTATACCGAACGTCGGTATACCGAACTTTCGGTAATTTACACGACATATACCGTACGTAACGATATAACGGTATGCCAAATTCATGGACGGTATAGGTATTATACCGTTTCATACCGAATGCAACAATAACAAACATTACAAAAACTTTATACCGAATACCGATATTTTGGGCGAATACCGATATTTTTCGGTATTTAGATGTATATACAGAGATATCAAATATTTTTTTCGGTATTTCGATATATACCGAATTACCAATTTTTTTATTCGCATAATGATACCGTACTGTAATATTTCGGTATTGATATCGTACCGTACCGAATATCATGGTATACCAAAAATAATATTTTCATTAATTTTTTGGTACGATAAATAAGATATTTCAGTATTTTTTTCTACACCTTACATTTGATAGCAACGAAAGATGCCCCTTATCACATTAAACGGCCCATAGCGTCTCGTTTTGCCTTTTTGGAACAGCCCTTAACCACTATTAGGGACATATTTTACTTTTGTCCTTATTTCTGACTTGACCTTAACCTTATTTATTAATATTATTATATTGTTTTTTTTTAAATCAAGCACAATTTCTAACCTTAACTGCAAACAAATTTCTTTGTTCACTATAATTCATTTTCTATTATATGGTTATTGACTTTTTAATGAATTAGAACATTAACTAAGTGATATTATATATATATATATATATATATATATATATATATCCCACTTATATACTAAATAAAAAGATTTTTATCCTACGTGTTTGCTTAGAAAGCTTCGGGTTGACGTGTAATTTTCTGATGGTTCGGTTGCTTACTTGGCGAATTTTGGAGGTTTAAAAAATGATTGGTCACTCTTGATATAGTAACGTACAATTGATCATGATTGAAAACTAGTTTTTTAAGAAAAGTTTAACGTGAGATAAATTATTGTTCAATTTTGTTGATCGTCACCGTATATGAAACACCATTCAATATATTGCCGAAATGAGTTCTTAAGAATTGATAGGTAACATTGTCCAACAATGATTGTTAGGCTGAATTTTATCATACTCGTATTAGTGTGTTCCATTTCCAGCGGGCAGGAGAAAAAGCATCAAAGCAACTCTGCTTTTAGCTTTAGTCGGCTGAGCAACTCTCCCAGAAGGTGCTACTAAGTGGTCTAACTCGAATCTCTTCCTTGTCATACTCTCAATTTAATAGGTTTACTTATTTAGTCATTTTCTAAATTATGTCACTTAATAAATAATAACAAAAAATCAAGAGTAAGAAATTAAATTATTAATTGAAAATATTTGCAATAAATTTTGAAATAGGTACTTATAGCAACCTGAAAATCACTAAAAGCAAAATAAAATAAAATAACTTAATGTTTATTCATCAACTCCAGTTTAATTATTTAAACCGTGCTTTAGTTTTATTAGTTCAATGTTTTACGTACAATATTTAATAAAATCATACAAATATGTGTATAATAATTATGTGTGGTTATACTTTTATTTTAAAGAATATAAATAATATTTTTACGTAAAGAATGTAAAATATAATATTGAATAGGTGGACTAAATCTTTTATTTTATTTGAAATACAATAACCAATTGATTTTGTGTATGTATTTTTAATGAGATTCTCAACGTTCCAAAACAATAAAAATTCTAAATGAAAAGTTAAATATAACTAATTATTTAACATATAGTATATTTAAAATATAAAATGTTAAGTAGCACGCTTTAAGTGTATTTATATATTTTCCGTATCCATACAAGATTTCTAACAATTAATTAAAATTTAATTTTTAAATCAATTCTTTACTTTATTTATCAATTTTTAATTCTTACTATGTTTGTGTGTGCGCGCGCGCTTTTTTTTTTTTTTTTTCATGTTGTTGATTTTAATATAATTAACTAACATTTTTCATATCGAATCCAATTAAGTTAATTTAAGAAAGTGAAATTGAAATATTTTCCTAATTTAACAATATTTGTAAAATGATCATGTTTTTCACTAATCCTATCAAACATGATGGATATCAAAAAAATTACTAAATGAGTTAGGAAGTGACCCTAATAAAATATATTACTCATCTTCAAAAATATATGACAAACTTATGTAAGAAAATCATATTTTGTTTCGTAACTATCGAGATATAAAAATTAAGAAAATATATTTGGAAAAATTACAATATTTCCTTGAGTTAAAGTACAATATTGGTAAAATAGTAATATTATCCAATAAGTCATTTTACGTTCATTTTAAAGAATGTAAATAATATTTTCACATAAATATGTCAAATATAATATTAAATAGGTGGACTAAATATTTTATTTTATTTGTAATACAATTACAAATTAATTTTAGGCATATGTAATCAATGAGAATTGAAGCGCTCGATAGTAATAAGAATTATATAGGGAAAGTTGGATTATAATTTATTATTTATAGTATGTTTAAAATATAAGACTTTAAGTAGCACAATTTAAGTGTGTGTACATATTTTTGTATATATACAAATTCTCTAAAGTAATTAATATAAAATTCAGTTTTTGGATTAATTTTTTAATTTAATTTATCAATTTAAATTCTTACTATATGTATAGATGTTCATATTTTTTATTTTAATATAATTAATTCAGATATTGCATATCAAGTCCAGTTAAATTAATTTAAGAAAGTGAAATTGAAATATTTCACTGACTTAAAAATGCAGTATTAGTTAAATGATCATGTTTTTCATTAAACCCTATTGAACGTGATGGATATTAAAAAAATTTTAAACGAGTTGTGAAGTGACCCTAATAGAATGTATAACTTATCTTAATTTTACAAACTTATGTATGAAAATTGTATTTTGATTTATAACTTATCGAGATATGAAAATTAAGAAAGTGAATTTGAGAAACTGCTATATTTTCTTAAGTTAAATATACAATATTGGTTATGCGATCATATTTTTCAATAGTTATATCGAACGTGATGGATATCAAAAAATTATTAAATGGTTTGTGAAGTGAACCTAGTAAATATTACACATCATCAAAGATATTTCACAAACTTGTGTAAAAAAATATCTTATTTTGGCTCAGTAACTTATCAAAATATAAATTCAAGCAAAATGGAGTAATTGAATAAATAAAAATATTATTAACTTGATAGAATAAAAAGTATTGGAAAAAAAAGAAAATAAAAAATATAGGTTATTAAGTAAAGTGGTTTTTATTCCCAAATAATAATAAAAGAAATCTATAAAAATGAAATTAAAAAAAAACTAATTAGGGTATATATTATAGGTGGCTTTTTTCCCTTATAAATAATAGTAATAAAAAAAATCTAATTATGGTATCTAACCTAGGTGGCTTTTTCTCTCTCTTAAATATCATTAATTCTATTTCTAAATATCTCTCTCTCTCCCTCTCTCTCTCTCTCTCTCTCTCTCTCTATATATATATATATATATAGGGGTGGGTTCAAATAGAACCATGTCATTATATGCGAACCTGCGAACTAGTGCTTTTATTATATACCAGCAGTACTTTTATTATACAATCACAGTGCTTTAATAATATTTTCAGTTATATACACCAATAGTGCTTTTATTAAATAATCCTATTGCTTTTAATCAAATAAGGAAATACACAAAAAATTTGATCCATCCATTTAACTAGATCTAAGGACTACAATTGACCCTAGGTTCACATATAATGACATGGTTCTCATTTGAACCTAATCCTATATATATATATAGGATTAGGTTCAAATGAAACCCACGTCAATATATGCGAACCTAGGGACCAATCCAAGCCTTAGATCTAATAATTTGTGCGGATCAAATTTTTTCTATTTTTTAAATTTATTAAATTATAAATATAGAAGGAGAAGGGCCTTTATGTAATCTTACAAATCTCTTAATCACATTAAATACCTTCCCCAAATCACAACCCTAAACTCAGCCCCTTTTCTTCTATCTCCCCGTGGGTTTTCCTTTATTCTCCGAGACCTGCCACCAAGAAAGTCGGCGCACACACAGAGATGGAGAATCGGCCGGCCACACGACGGCGGAGCGGCACCAATGAGACGGCGGCGTTCAGGCGACGTCCTATCTCCCACAAATTGGGCGGCGTTCAGGCACCAATTGAGACGGCGGCGTTCAGGCACCAATGAGATGGCGGCGTTAAGGCCGCAATTGGGCAGAGCACCAGCGGATTGGTAGCGATTTTCTTCTCCCGACATCAGGATCGGCCAGCACTTCTCCCTTCTTCTTCGTCCAAATCGGCGGTCCAAGGCAGCCGCTCCGTTCTTGGCGGCTACCGGCGAGGGTCAGAAAATTGGTGGCAGTGGTTTCCAGGATGGTTGGGGGTGGCGATGGATGATGTGGGTTTTGGGTCTCGGCGTCACAGCCCACGCAGAGGAAGGCGGAGTCGGCGCGGCAGAACACCGCGGACGACGACGTTTTGCACGAGTCGCAGAGCTTCGCCGTTAAGCTCCAGGTTTCGCCCCCCATTTTTTTCACTTTTTTTTTATTTTTATTACGTTTATTTATTTTCTTCAGTAGCCTTTGGTTTTTTCGTTTCTCTAGTAGTGCTGGAGGAAGGCTTGTTGCTGGTTCTCATAATAGAAATGAATTTGTGCTTATTAATGCTGATGAATTTGGAAGGGTAAGTCATCTGAAATAACCCCTCATGTTGGTTCTAGTTTTCATTTTTTATTTTTATTTTTATTTTTTTGGTCCTTCCTTCAACTCTCTCTATAGATTTAGTGTTAGTCCTATCGGTGGACTTTGTGGAATTTGTTTTTGTGCTTTTCTCAAATGCTTGTTGGTTGATTTTTAATTTTATTGTCTTTTTATGATTTTTAGAGATGGGTAATATAAATTTGCTGAATGCTCCATAGTATTAATGTTTTAAATTAATTTTTGACACCTGGGTTTTGCCTCTTAGTTTGAGATGTGTGTATGAAGATGGCCGTGAAATTATTTTTTACCTTGGTTGCCATATTTATGAGTGTATCTTTTTACCTTTATAACCACATGTCCCATGGAAAATGTATGTTGACGATGTTTTGTGTTTTTAGTTGATAGAGATTTAACTTGCTCATACATTTTCTTCTATATCAATTGGAAAGCTTTATACGTGTATTATATATATATTTTAAATACCAGTGTCCTTTAAAATTATGGGGGAGCTCAAGAACATGATGTTTTGTATTATATATATTGTATTTTTTTGGTTGTGCCAAAATTGTAGATTTGGTTGGACGGTGGTGGCTTTTGCGCAGGCGGCGGCTGGCTGGTGATGGTGAACGGCCTTGGCTGGTTGAATTGGGGCCGGAGAAATGTCCAAAAAAGCAGTTTTAATGTAGAAAAAAAGCGCTGCCACAATATGAAAAAAGCATCCCTGCGATTGTCAAGCTTTTAGCACCGCCAACATATAAAAAAAACATTGTTACTTTATTATAAAAGCATGTTGTATAGTAAAATCCAGATTTTTACTCGTAAATAGTGGTGCTTTTGTATACATCATTGTAATGCTAAATATTATCATATGCGGTGCTTTTACAGTTAAGTTTTTTAAATTTAATTACATGTATTTATTTTTATGTTTTTAAACATGCAATATTATATCGTAGATCTTGAGAATGTGATTAATTTGATATATATCTTATTTAAAATGAAAAAAAAAATTGAGAAAGTTATGATTTGTTGAAAATTTGAGTTTTTTTTCAATTTTTGAATTTTCCCGTAATTTATATATATATATATATATATATATATATATATATATATATATATATATATATATAGGGTTGGGTTCAAATGGAACCATGTCATTATATGTGAACCTAGGGACTCATCTTGACCATTAGATTGGATAATCTTGATGGTTGAGATCGTGACATGTCAGCAGGGTAATAATGTAAATTATTGCATTAAATAATTAAAAAGGGTATTTTGGACAATATATCAACATTTACGAAAGAGCACTGCATTACTCTTTAGAAAGCACACGGGTAAAGAAAGCACTACGACTGTATACAAAAAGCATCACAGATTTTGGGCGATAAATAAATGTAATTAAATTTTAAAAACTGAATATTAAAAGCATTGCATGTGATAAATTTTAGCACTACAGTACTGTATAAAAAAGCACTGTTTAATTACGAGCAAAAATTTTGGATTTTTGCTATATTTTAGTTCTTTTATAATAACGTAGCAATGCTTTTTTAATATTATTATAGCGCTTTTTTATTACACTATCACTGCTTGTTTAATGATATGATTTTAAAAAAAAGTCCTGAAACTAACATCCCAGAACCAAAACCAAAACAAGAACAATCAAGTTCAAACATAAATTACAAGCCAAATCGCCATCCCAGAACCAAGACCAAAACAAGTACAAACAAGTTCAAACATAAATTACAAGCCAAATCACCACCACCCAACGAACCTAATTCCGCCATTCGCCGAGCTCGTGTCACACTGAATCACACTGAATCACCTAAACAAACGCATCACCTAAACAAACGCAGGAAAAATTTAAATGTTCAAAACAAACGCAGGAAAAATTCCGCCATTCGTCGGGGTTGGTATTGCCATGGCCCGAAAAAAAATTCAAAACAAAACAAAAATAAGTTTGGCGGAGATATGGCCGCGCGGCGGCTGGTTTGGTGGAGAAAGGATGGATTTGGAAATCGAGCACCGCCGCTGGCCGCTCACCCACCGCCGCTGAGTCAGACCTCCACCGGACCAGAAGCGGGCCCAGCCGATTTCCCCTCTGGCCGTCCGTTTATGCCGCTGCACTCGCAGGCGCCGCCTTCACCCTACACATGCGGCTTCATCGTTTGGAAGCGAGCACCGCCGCTGGACGCCCACCCACCGCCGCTGAGGCA
>BMAC01000017.1:2414277-2425160 GCA_014905375.1 Phtheirospermum japonicum
TTAAGGCATTGATGACCAAAATTCAGGCCAAGAGAGGCTCAAAAATGCCCAAACATTCTGGAATGCTGGGCCTAGTCTCGCGCCCGCTCGCGCCACCCGGCGCCCCGCCGCGCGCCCGGTTTTCATTATTGCTTTGCATTTTCTATTTGAGGCATACGACGAGGCATTCTACCCACTTGCGATTTCAATTCCTAGGATAGTTAGCTATTTTATTTGCTTTATTTTCATTTTCCTTTTATTTTCCAAGCTTGAAACACCTTGAAACTTGCAATTGAATCGAATTCCGATAATACCAAGCCATGAACCCATTGATTTACTTCAACACCACGAAAACTCTTCTAACAGCTCTCTCTCCAAATCGGCGATCGAAACCCCAGCCGCTTCTGCAACTTCCTCTCCCACCTCACCTCCACCATCTGCCACAGCCTCTCCCAGCGTCGCCCGGAGAAACTTTTCCTTCTTTCTCACATCCCCGATTAGAACCCTAATTGGTTTAGGGTTAGGTTTAGGTAATTGAGCTTTCCCAATTGAACGACAACGATTCAGCATCTCTGCAATTCGTGGATGAGGAGAAGCGGGTTCGTAGCATCTCCTTTTCATTCAGCGAGAAACCCGAATCGAGTCTCACCAGAAAAACCTCTGACGACGCTAGAACGGACTCTTCAAGTCGAAGTATACATGCTGTAGAAGGATGATCAGAAGCGGGTTCGTAGCATCTCCTTTTTATTATTGATTTATTCTTATTTTTTGTTTCTTTTTATAGGCTTACCATCTTTTTAGTTCGGACGAGCAAAGGATACATGTTGTAGACAGTAGAGGAGTAGTAGAGTATCTTCGAGTGCTAGTGGCAACTAATGCAATTTCTGAATATTTCCGGAAGGTCAGCTAGTCTTCCCTCTTTGGTATTTACCAATATTTATTTATTTATTATTATTTGTTAACTGTATGTATTTGCTGATTCACTACTAGCGTGGTTTGGTGTTCACTTCAATTATATTTCAATATTTTCTTTTCCTATTCTTGAGAGTTGTACAATTTGATGCTTCTTGAGGTTGCTCTAATGAATATCAATTCATTTTTAAGAGCTCTTGGTTCATTTTTCATTTTGATAATTCCATTTCTTTTTATTTTTTGTTAATGAGTTGCAAAATCTTTACTTGTGTCGTCAAGTAGTTTCGTAGAACATATATTCCCTTTATTGACTTGAAATATGTCAACACATCTTTAAATTATCCTATTTTTTATTTTACTTTTTTGGGATTTTTTCTAACTGTTAATCTTGTTGTTAGGCGCATGAGTTACAGTAACGTGCATTAGCAAAAACAGACGAGCTTTATGTGAATCCTGGTGTGTCCGATAAATGGCCATTACATGTTATGATGGTAGGCTTAATTTGAAAGTGGTTATGATGGTGGTTGACGTGGCGGCAAGGGAGACGACGAGGTCGGTGCTGAGGGAAGTGAACAATGGGGGTGGGGCCACGCCACTGAGCGCGATGAACGCGCCAAAGCTGAAGTCTCAGACTGTGGAGCAGGAGGGTGGTGGCAGTGGGAAGAGGCCGGCTGAGGTTATCGAGTCTTTGAAGAGGAGGTAGTTTTTTTACTCTAATGATGAGAACTGAGTTTTTTTTATTTTATCAATGGATTTTGGTAATTTGATTTTTCTTGATCATTTGAAAAAAATTGCCAATTTTTTGATGGGTGTGGATTTTCTTTATTTGGGTTTGTTTGAATGTTCTTATCGGAGATATTACTTTTGCTTCATGTAGTCTTATTCATGGGATAAGTATGCAGTTGGAATAGTTGTTTATTTTTCATTTCCTCATTAGACTTAAATAGTTCTTTTTTATTGGCGATGTAATTTGCTATATCTCCCCGCAGGAGTGGATTTCAAGGTAAAGCATGTTACTGTTGGAGGGGAAAAGCTGAAACTTGCAATTTGGGACACTGGTAAGGATATTATCGTGGAAAAACTGTTAGTAACAGTAATGTGCAAAATAATTTTCTAGGGATTAGACTTTAAGGCACTATTAGAAACGAGTTGGTCTTAGAAATATTTTTCAGATAAGCTTACACTAGACAATCTACAGGTTGCTTTGTTGTCATTTTTGTAAACAAGACTGCATGGCATCTACTGCTTATAGCTATCATAGAAAATTCTCTTTGCATATTTTCACACTTTTATTTTATGCTTAACATGAACTACACTACTCTTTTGCTTGAAGATCTTTAATCATAACAATTCTCATTTTGCAGCTGGACAGAAAAGATTTAGAACTCTAACGAGTTCGTATTATAGAGGATCTCAAGGAATCATCATGGGTATGCTATTCCTTCTTGAAAAGCTTGTTTTTTTATGTTTTTTTTTGGAGGTCCCATTGATGCTTTCATTTTCAAGCATATAGAAAAAGCCACAGTTGGAGGGTTACATCTACTCTATTTCTATCATTGTATGGTCTTTAAATCTGCATGATCATCATAACTCATATGTGTATTCATCTAAAGTTGGATAGTGTTTACAAGTAAATATGCATCCTAGGTAGTATTGTGCTGGCACAGTTGGTTTAAATATAGTTGTCTGTTTTTCGATTACATGGTATTGCCCTCCATTATAGGACTATAGCGAAAAAGGCAAGTTTAATACTACTTTTACGATTACCAAATTGTAGTGACTTGTATGTTGTATTCTACTCAAGTGTTCCAAGAATGATAATTGTAGTAAAATAAATTGTTATGATGGTAGCTAATGTGTATTTACTCAAGTGTTCCACCCATTCCTCTTTGCTTTTTCTGAGATTCTCGCCGTTTCTAACGTCCTCGAGGTATGCTGCGATAGTGTTCTTCTGTTATCCTCTTTTTACACTTTCGTGTTAATTTTTTTTCAAGTTTAGTTATTTTAGTGGCGTTCTGTAGTTTATGCCTTGTGATGATTTCGGGTAACTGTATTGCGATGGTTCTGTCTTTGCATCCTGCTAAACTGTGCATCATAAGAGTATTATTCTTTGAAATAGTGAAAATTGATGGTATTTATTGTGTGAGTTGTCATAAATGGGGGAAAATATTTGTTAAGTGTAATTTTAAAGTCGAATGAGATTAGAACGATCCACTTATGATGGTATAAATATGCACTCTTGTGGAATTTGTGAACGGGAATTTGTATAAGAAAACCAAATTATTTTATTTCTTAGATGATCTCATGGTTTATGTAAGCTAATCTATAGTGTAGTGTAGAATGCGATTTGGAAAAAAATGTCTACGTACATTTAATATATATATATATATATATATATATATATATATATATATATATATATATATATATATATATATATATATATTATATATTATTCTTAATTTGTGTTTTATATGTTATAGCAGATGATGTGGATGGGAAGCAGAATGGCACCGATGATGCTTCCAGGCACGCAGCACTATATGTCCCATTTCGGGATGGGAATGGATATGGGCCCACATATGCTTCCTGTTATTCAAAATCTCATGCGCCTATTAAGATTGCCACTTTAATCAAGCCATTAATATGGCTCCAAGAACTAATCAAGCACTGATTAATTATCAGAACCAGATGCAAATCCCCAGTTTTCCGGAGCAATATGCTAATTTTATGGGCTTCCATTTGATGCCAAATGCCTCACTGGTGTGTTTCTATGCAAATCACTTTTAAAAAAAAAGGAAAGAAAAAAAGTGAATAAATAAATAAATAACAGTTTTACTATTTATTTTCAACTTTCTCTACTTTTAATTGCTTTGCTAATGCATTTGCAGGCGATAAACATGTTCAATTTTGGTATCTAATCGGCACAACAAAATCTAGTATTGAAACCACCGGACAACTGTGATGGGTCCACTGGATGAGGTGCGGATAATAATGTTCTCCAATCGCGCAATGAGGTACTCGAGAGGGTGTTTTTAACGCTATAAAAAGGGATACTTGTAATTACAAATATTACAAAACAATCCAACTAACTTTGATTGCAAAAACCACCATTAAGGTTACATCCGTCTTACATTTTTCACCCACCGAACGAAGATTATTGATGTTATCGAGTATTGAAACTTGTTTTAGATTTAGAGTCCTGCTTCTCGAATTTCTGACCACTATACGATAAAGTTCTGAAGATAAAAAAAGTTACATCTGAACCTTATTTGATTAAGTGCCTAATAGCCCATGCTTCATAATTGACCAATTATTTACTTCCTGATATTTTATCAAGTAATGGCGTCCAATTGTTTATTGAATACAAGGATGACAATATGTTGTTTGTTGTTGCATTGACCAGACAGTTTCTTAGCTATAACTTCTGCGTCACTTCAGGTGTTTCCCGAGGGAAAGGTCAGGATCTATTTATTAAAGCTTTCTATGAAGCTCTGCAACTTAGCCAAGGGAGGAAACTGAAAGTGCCACCAATGCATGCGATTATAGTGGGAAGTGATATGGGTTCCCAGACTAAATTTGAAACAGAATTGCGTAACTTTGTTGCTGACAAGAAAATTCAAGGCAGAGTGCACTTCGTGAACAAAACACTGAATGTTGCTTCCTATCTGGCTTCCATTGATGTTCTTGTTCAAAACTCTCAGGTGCACTCAATATATATGTTTTTTAATCATAATTTGAGGTTTGGACGCGAATTTTMTGTTACAACCCAAGCTTCAAACATGAACCACATATCTTAAAARGACCCGAATTGTCAAGTGCATATTTGGCTATCTCATATTTTCTTTTGCTTGGATAACATTACTTTCAACGTAAGATTAAAATATAAATGCTTCTTATTTATTTTTTATGTATATTTTTTCTCTTGGCAATTACTTGACTCTTTTTTTTTTGTCCTAAAAATTATAACATTTTTTTCCATGCATATGTATATAAATTCTTGAATTGTATATAAATTTAGTTCACAACAAGCCGATGAAAACCCGTTTTCAACGGGTAACCTGGATGGGAAAGGGCCCACCCCGCCCAAAGAACAAGAGTACATACACGTTCGAGCACGAAGAGGCCAGGCAACAAATAGCCACAGTCTTGCCGAAAGGGTAAAAACAAAATACTCTTCCAAAAAAGGAATTATTTGTTAATTTTGCTGTGTTATGAATTTTTTTATTTGTGAATTTTGGATTCTGAACTTTTGTTCTTGACATATCTCTAGTAGCTTGAATTGGTCTGAAATTCTGATGCTCTGATTAGATTGATTAGATTGATGATCTGGGGAATTAATTCCTTTTTTAAAAAAAAGGGCTTTTAAATTTTTCCTGAAAGGATTAGCTAGAAGCTGAGAAGCACTTTTTTCTCCTTCACTTTTTTAGTAGCTTGTGTCCATGCTCTTAAGTAATTTAAGTGATTTTTAGTATTTTTCTGAGGTTGAGAATTGTATTAGCAGATCCATTTTCGTAGAAATATTATCAAGAGTTTGGTGTAAAATATATTTGTTAAACGAGAAGTTCTTACGTTTTCATTTTGCAGGAAGTGATAGTTGATGGTGAATCTGGAGATCTCACTACTGCAGAACAAACAAAAAAAGGCGGTTTTTTTGGAGATTTAATGGCGGTTTTTGAACCGCTTTTATATCGACCGCCGTAAATGACTATGGCGGTTCTCAAAAACCGCCGTAAAATGTGTCACTTTTACGGCGGTTCTTAATAAATACCTTCTAGATAGTCCAGAACTGACATTTCACGGCGATTTTTGAAAATACCTTTTAGAAAGTAGTAAAAAAAAAGAGAGAGTATGGTATCCAAAAGTGCATCATCAATAGTATGACAATAACATATATTATGGTGTCATTAATCTGACAACATTATGAAAATAAGTATTAACTAATTCAGAAGTCATACTCTTCATTTTTTAAGAATGTGCAAATATTCCATATGGAAATTAAGACATTATAACAATAATCAAAATGTGCTTCAAAGAATTACATTGCTAATGATAGATGAGAACAACAACTCCAATAACCATCTATATATCAAAATATTACATTAATCATAATTACTTAAATGCCATATTTAGGACATAATCTTGTAATAAAACAAGGTGGGGGCCCACGCATTTGAAATGCAAAAGAGAACAAAAAGATGAACAATCATTTCAGAATCAACTTCAACGAACACGTTTTTAATCAAATAATTGAAAATATTTAGCTTGCCTGTCTAGTTAGGGTTTCATGGCGACGAATTGTTGTTGAGAAGCGAGGCGGCCGCGCACCTCCTTGACCTCCGCCGCCAGCGACACCACGTTCCGCCGGAAATTCTGTTGAAAATAATAAACCAAATTTATTGCATGGATTTGAAGAGTTTTTTTTTTAAATATTTTTTGTTGGTCCATATTCTAATAGTCTCTTGGTTGGTCCTAATTATTTAGATAGAGTTAATTAGTTTGAGTCTCTTGGTTTATCATATTTATTTACATGAAGATGAAGAGTGTTTGTCATTCATGTATAAATACTCCAAGTCTTGGAGTCATTTGTAAGAGAAGGAAAAAGTATCAAGAATAATAATATATCAAGTTTTATTCCTCCACTTCTATATCTTGTGAGTTTAGTATTATTTTATATGTTCTCCATTTTCTAACAATTGGTATCAGAGCCATTTGTGTTTTGAGAGACGCAAGTTTGAGTGAAAAAAAAATAAATTTAAAAATGACGAAAGGAACACCATTTGTTGTTCCATCACTCACCAAAGATAATTATGATAATTGGTTCATAAGAATGAAAGCCTTGCTTGGAGCCTATGAAGTGTGGGACTCCGTCGAGGGAGGAGAAGGAACATCAAATGACACCAAGAAGAAGGATCAAAAGGCGCTCACACTCATTCATCAAAGTTTGGATGAGAAGATGTTCGAGAAAGTTGCTGCGGCAACTACTTCTAAGCAATCATGGGAAATTCTTCAAGCATCATTCAAAGGAGTAGACAAAGTGAAGAAAGTGTGTCTCCAAACACTAAGGGGTGAATTCGAGTCCTTAAATATGAATGATTCCGAATCGATCTCGGATTATATTTCAATAGTGTTGGCGGTTTCAAATCAAATGAAGAGATATGGAGAAAATATCAACGATGAACGAATCGTTGGAAAAATTTTGAGATCCTTAGATCCAAAATTTAATTATGTGGTTGTTGCCATCGAAGAATCTAAGGATTTGGACACCATGACCGTTGATGAACTTGCTGGTTCATTACAAGCCCATGAAGAAAGATTAAAGAAGCAAAATCAAGAATCGGTGGAACATGCTTTAAAAGCAAAGTTATCATTGAAAGAGAAGGAGACAAGTCAAGGCACTTCTCGAAGAGGTCGCGGAGGTGGTCGTGGCCAAGGGCAATTTCGAGGTCGTGGAAGAGGCGGACACGGTCATAATAACTATTCGTCATTTGGCGAAAATAGTTATACATCTAGCTACAATAATAACAATGTAGTCCAGAATCGAGGAAGAGGCCGTGGACGAGGAAGAAGTTCGAGAGGTGGAGGATACCGATCAAATGAACAACGGTATGACAAGTCTAATATTGAGTGTTATAATTGTCATCGCTTTGGTCATTATGCGTGGGAGTGTAAGAACGATGTCGAAGAGAAAAGCAATTTTATGGAGACCAACGAGAAAGAAGAAGTGGACCCCACTTTGCTTCTTGCATGAAAAAATAATCAAGACGAGAAGGGGAACCAATGGTATCTTGATTCTGGTGCAAGTAGCCATATTTGTGGAAAAAGAAATCTTTTCATGGAACTTGACGAATCAATCGATGGTGACATAACTTTTGGAGATTCTTCCAAAGTTCAAGTCAAAGGAAAAGGTACGATTTTAATTCGTTCAAAAGATGGAAGTCATCAATTCATTTCGAATGTCTTTTACGTTCCAGCCATGAAGAGTAGTATTCTGAGTTTGGGACAACTCTTAGAGAAAAATTATGACATTCATTTGAAAAATAAAAGTTTGACAATGAAAGATGAAAATGGTCGTTTGTTGGCCAAAGTTCCCATGACGAGAAATAGAATGTTTTTATTAAATATTCAAAATGACGTTCCAATGTGTTTGAAGTCTTGTTTCAAAGATGAGTCGTGGATATGGCATTTGAGGCTTGGACACTTGAATTTTGATGGCCTCAAAATGATGAGCAAAGAAAGAATGGTGAAAGGATTACCTTTCATAAATCATCCCGACCAACTTTGTGAAGGATGCATTTATGGAAAACAAGCGAGAAAGAGTTTTCCAAAGGAGTCTTTGTCAAGAGCACAACATCTCTTGGAGTTGATACACTCGGATGTGTGTGGACCGATCAAACCTCATTCACTTGGCAAGAGTAATTATTTTTTTGTTATTTATTGATGATTATTATCGAAAAACATGGGTGTATTTTTTGAAGGAGAAATTGGAGGTGTTCGAAACCTTTAAAAAATTCAAGGCGATGGTGGAGAAACAAAGTGGCTTTCAAATCAAAGCTCTTCATTCAGATAGAGGTGGCGAATTTACATCAAATGAATTCAAGTCATTTTATGAGAAGAATGGCATTCATCGTCCCATGACGACTCCATATTCACCACAACAAAATGGTGTAGCCGAGCGGAAGAACCGGACCATCCTTAAAATGGTGAGGAGCATGTTGAAAAGCAAAAATATACCAAATGATTATTGGGCGGAAGCCGTTGCTTGTGCAGTTTACTTGATGAACCGAAGTCATACGGAGAGTGTACATGGAAAAACTCCTCAAGAAGCTTGGAGTGGTTACAAGCCAACTATTTCACATTTGCGAGTTTTTGGAAGCATTGCCTACATGCATGTTCCGGATCAAAAGAGAACGAAGCTTGATGATAAAAGCGCAAAATATATTTTCATCGGCTATGATCCAAGTTCGAAAGGCTACAAGTTGTTCAATTCGAACAATGGTAAAATTTTGATAAGTCGAGARGTTGAGTTTGATGAAGAAGGTGTGTGGGAATGGAATGATCAAAAGAAAAATGATCAAAATAGTCCATTTTTTGATGACGATGAAGAAGTCCCGGAGTAACCAAACACACCACCACCGACGCCACCACCACAAGATGCTCGTGTTGATGACCCAAGTTCAAGTGAAGGTCCTCAAAAATTTAGAAGCTTGCGCGACTTGTACGATAGTACCGATGAGGTAACAAATTTGAGTCAATTCACTCAATTTTTCTTATTTGCTGAAATTGAGTCTGTTGAGTATGATGATGCCGCTCGTGATGAGAAATGGCGTTTTGCCATGAATGAAGAAATTAAAGGGATCGAGAAAAATGATACGTGGGAAGTTTCATCACTTCCTCATGGCAAAAGCTCCATTGGAGTGAAGTGGGTGTATAAAATAAAAAGAAATGTGAAAGGTGAAATTGAGAAGTACAAGGCAAGATTGGTAGTGAAAGGCTACAAGAAAAAGGCGGGGATTGACTACGACGAGGTTTTTGCGCCCGTAGCCCGTCTTGAAACTATTCGGTTGATTATTTCGATTGTGGCTCAAAATAATTGGAAAATCCATCAAATGGATGTAAAATCCGCTTTCTTGAATGGATTTTTGGAGGAGGAAGTTTATGTCGATCAACCACCAGGTTATGTTGTTGAAGGACATGAAAATAAAGTGTTAAAGTTGAAAAAAGCTCTCTATGGATTGAAGCAAGCCCCTCGTGCTTGGAATAGTCGCATTGATAAATATTTCCAAGAAAATAATTTTATCAAATGTCCACATGAACATGCACTTTATGTAAAAAAGAATAAAAATGGTGATATGTTGCTTGTTTGTTTGTATGTGGATGATTTGATTTTTACAGGAAATAATCCAAAGATGTTCGATGATTTTAAGAGAGTCATGGCGAAGGAGTTTGAGATGATGGACATTGGGTTGATGTCTTATTATCTTGGCATTGAGGTGAAGCAAAGAGATGATGAAATATTCATTTCTCAAGAAACTTATGCGAAAGAAATTCTCAAGAAATTTGAGATGGAAAATTGCAAGCCGGTGAGCACCCCCGTGGAATGTGGAGTTAAATTATCTTCACATGATGATGGTGAGAAAATTAATCCAACATTTTTTAAGAGTCTTGTTGGAAGTTTGAGGTACTTGAAGTGTACGAGACCGGATATTCTTTTTGGTGTTGGACTTGTGAGTCGACACATGGAAGCTCCTACTACGTCACATTTGAAGGTGGTCAAGAGAATACTTCGTTATATTAAAGGTACGATTGCTCATGGAATATTTTATGATTCATCTCACATTTTTGAGCTTGTTGGGTATTGCGATAGTGATTGGGCAGGTGATGTTGATAGTCGTAAAAGTACGACCGGATTTGTTTTTTTATGGGAAATTCCCCATTTACTTGGAATTCAAAGAAACAACCTATAGTGACACTTTCTACGTGTGAGGCGGAGTATGTTGCGGCGACTTCATGTGTTTGCCATGCTATTTGGTTGAGAAGGTTGTTGAAGAATTTAAATTTGTCACAAGAGAATCCTATGGAAATTTATGTTGATAATAAATCGGCTATTGCGTTGGCGAAAAATCCGGTGTTTCATGATAGAAGTAAGCATATTGATACGAGGTATCATTTTATTCGTAAGTACGTATCAAAGGATGAAGTGAGACTTGAATAAGTGAAGTCACAAGACCAAGTTGCGGATATCTTCACGAAAGCTTTGAAGTTCGACGTTTTCAATAAATTGCGTTTTTCACTTGGAGTGATGAATTTAGTTTAAGAGAGGGTGTTGAAAATAATAAACCAAATTCATTGCATGGATTTGAAGAGTTTTTTTCTTTTAATATTTTTTGTTGGTCGATATTCTAATAGTCTCTTGGTTGGTCCTAATTATTTAGATAGAGTTAATTAGTTTGAGTCTCTTGGTTTATCATATTTATTTACATGAAGATGAA
>BMAC01000017.1:2425601-2476521 GCA_014905375.1 Phtheirospermum japonicum
AGAGGAGATGCTTTAATCAATTTTTTTTATTTTTTTATGACGTGGCGAATGCAGATCGTCAGATGAGACACGAATCAACGGTTGAAATAACTTGTTTGAGTAAGACGAGGATCGGTGACATGGCAGATTGAGTTTTTAAGGCGGTTCGAAAAATAACCATCATAGAATGTGTGGTTTTTACGGTTGTTCTCCCATAAATGCCTTAGAATGTTTAAGTTTTTACGGCGGTTTAATTGTGAAACCGACATTAAAAATAAACTGGCCTCCAGTTTTTTACGTCGGTTCAAATATACCCGCCGTAGAATAGGTGAAGTTTTACGGCGGTTGTTAAAAAAACGCCGTAAAATGTGTCACTTTTACGGCGGTTCATAGTGAACTGCCATTAAAATCAGTTGATATCCAATTTTAACGTCGGTTTTGAGGAAACTGCCGTAAAATGACCTTTTTAACGACGATTTTAGACACAACCGCCGTTAAAAGTATTTTTAAGGCGGTTTTCAGTTAACCGCCTTGGAAAACTGTTTCTGTAGTTGAATAAAAAATATTATTGTATTAATATTAGTTTTAGTTTGATGTGTCTTAGATTTTATTGAAATTTGTTGATATAATTAATATAATCACAATATTTATTATTATTGATTTTAGTGTATTCCTGCTTTCATTTCATTTTTTTTTTACATTTTTTAAACTTTCTAGAAGGTAACTTTTGTAAAACCGTTCTAGTAAATGGACTTTCCAGAACGTCTTTTCAAAAATCCGATCTGGAAAGTCTCACTTTTTAGAACGATATTTTCAAATACTATTATAGTAAGTTATACTTTCCAAAACTATTTTTTTTTACCATTTTAGAAAAAAAATTTATTTTCTAGAACACCTTTCTTTTACCCTTATAAAGTCTGTCAATCCAGAAGGGTAAAGGCGTTCTGGAAAGTACAGACTTTCTATAACTATGACACTACAGAAGGCACAGAAAGGCGTTCTGGATAGGCAGAATTACCCTTTTGGATTGACAGTTTCTGAACTAGTGTAATTTTGGGTAGAATTACCATTTTCCCCCACTTTCCTCTATTTAAACCCAATACGCAGCTGCACTTTGAGGTGGACTTTGACCCACTAGGGTTTGGAGTCCCATGCTTACCTTACCCTCTTGTTTTCATCCTTTTCATATTCAAGCACAAAAGTTAGCTTAATCCTTAATTATATTAGCTTATCTAGTAGAATTGTAACTTAACACTTAGTTATTTTAGTTTGTAGTTTGGAGAAGCTTTATGTAATTGGTGTAGCATTCCCTCTTTTAGCTTTCAAGATTGAAGAACATTCTACTTAGGGTAGATTTCAATTCATGTTCTCTTCCTTTTCCTTTTAATTTCTATGAATATTTGAAGCAATTTATTTTCTTACATATGAATTTTTATTTAGATGTTTAAGCTTATTTTGTGTTGTTCATGAACCTTTCATTTTCACCATTGTTGCTTTCTTGTTCCTTTTCAAGTTTTTTTTAGTTTTTTTTTTACCTCTTTTGGCATGCTTTATGTAGTGGTAGTGGAAGGTGGATGGATTTTTCCAAGTTAGTCATTTTCATGCATTTGGATGATATTGTAATCTAGGTTCTTGCTAGGATTTATGTTCAAGCTTTCTTGTAATTTCTTTGAATTTATTTTTTTGTTGTTGTTGTTCGAAAGGTCTTTTCCCTCCATATTGTATTTGTGCTTTTAATTATGAGTTAATGATATTACTAGCTTTGCTTATGGAATTTCTACTAAGTTTAATTATATTCATGCTTGCCTTAGTTTATATCATTGCATTTCTTGATGTTTTTAGGGTTAAATTCATGGATCTAGTGCCTAGATGAGTTTAGAACCATTAATTTGTATTGTTGGAATTTAATTTACAATTTGGGATTTACAATCCTAACTTGTAGATGAAGTGTCTGATTAAATGCCAATTGATTGTGGAGACGAGTCTAGAGGCCTAAACCCTCATTTTATTAATCTTTTCAAAGTCTTCAGTTTCATTTCTTGTGATTTAAATTGTTGCCTCAAAACTAAAATTTGAACATGTGTTTAGGATAGCTTTTTCTTTATTTTCTTTTCGTGAATCAAACACTAAAACCGCTTCCGATTAGATTTACTCAAGAGATTCGACTTGAGTTAACCCACCGCACTATGATCATCCCCATTCTCTTGTGGGCGATCCTAAACATTTGTAAAAATGTAGTGCGTTTAAGATCACTCTGTACACCTAGCACTTTTATGCGCATTTACGAACCAAGCGTTACGTTCGTTAATCGGCACATATGCCGTCATTTATTTTGATGATATTTTAATTTACAACTGGAATGAAACTGAACACATCTAACATCTTCGTGTTGTCTTTATGATTCTTCATGTCGAACATCTTTATGCCACCCCCCATAACTGTGAAATCTTCACTAACCGTGTCTTTTTCTTGGTTCTATAATTTCAGCAGAGGGCATTAGTGTTGATAACAGCAAAGTAGAGGTGATTCGACAATGGCCCACACCCAGTTCTCTCACGACTGCTCAGATCTTTCATGACTTGTCTTCATTCCCCATTTCAGTTAAATTATAGCTACCATAACAGATTGCATGCATGTCAAATCATTTTTGTAGACTACGGCAACTGCTGTGACATTTATTATAATTAAGAAAAAAATTAATGACGACTCCTATTCCAATTTTTCTAAACTTGCACGTCCCATTTGAGTTACATTGTGATGCTTACAAAGTCAGCATTGGGGTGGTATTAAGCCAAGATGGTCGCCCTATTGCATATTTAAGTGAGAAATTATCAGGTGCTAGGTCGCGCTATAGCACCTACGACATTGAATTTTACACCATTATTTGCGCGTTGTGCCACTTGCATCATTATTTATTCAGGTGCGAGTGTTCACTGATCATGACTGGCTCAAGTATACTAATAGTTAGGACAATATTTTTATCTTCCATGCTATATGAGTCGTGTTCTTGTAGCAGCTTACCTTCATCCTCCCTCATAAATCCGGTGTTGCGAATCGTGTTGCCGATGCTTTAAGTAGACAACCCGTGCTGCTAATGGGTTTACATATAATTGTGTAAGGATTCAACTCTTTTAAAGAGCTTTATTCAGGTGATCTATTTTTTGGAAAGTGCTTATATGAGTCTAGGATGGTCCGACCTTTGACTTTGTCATCTCTGATGGATTTTTATTATGGGGTACTCAGTTGTGCATTCCCTAGTGTAGCCTTTGTACCCGTTTGGTGGAAGAACTTCATAGTGTGGGTCACGTTGGTTGTGATCGCACGTTGCACTTGGTCCAACTTCATTTATTTTGACCTTCTCTTCATCGCGATGTGGTAAAGTTTATGGTGTAGTGTCGGGTCTACAAGTTTTTAAAGGCACCTTCACCAACGCCAGCTTATATCGGCCCATTCTTATCCCTACGGCTCCATGTACAGAAGTAAGCATATATTTTGTCCTTGGCTTTCAGCGTAGTCAGTGTAGTCATCGCAGTCACGAATAAATTTTTGTTTTGGTGGGACGATTTACTAAAATGGTGGACTTTATTCCGTGTAAGCGGACTTTAGATGCTTTACATGTTGCTCAACTTTTTTTCCGCGAAGTCTATCGTGTTTATGGCCTTCTGTTATCTATTGTGTCGGATCGGGCTATGTGATTCCTAAGTCACTTTTGTCGTAGCTTATGGCATTACGTTAATACCGACCTCAAATTTAATAGACGGGCGACCAAACAGAGGTGGTCAATCACTCGTTGGGTAAATTGCTTCCTTTGTTTGGTAGGTTACCATATTAAACCATGGAATGCCAAACTTGGCCATGCTGAATTCGCCCACATTTCCGCTTGCAATCATAGTTTCAAGTTGTTTATAGCTTGAACCAATGGGACCCTGTTGATTTGCTCGCACTTCCTTTGCATAATCATTTGGAGGGTCGGGCTGTTGACTTCATTGAAAATTTGTAGCAGGTGTATAAGGCCACACATGAGCACTTACGAAAGAGTAATGCCAAATACAAAGCTTCACCAGATTCTAAACGGCGCTATGTTGAGTTTGAGGTATTATGTTTGGGCCGTTCACTCCAAGGAAAGGTATCCAACACATGAGTTTAACAAGTTGTTATCTCGTAAGATTGTCCCCTTTGAGATCATGGAGAAGATAAATCATAATGCTTCTCATCTCTGCCTCCCTAGTCATATTCATACTATGTGTTTAATGTCAAACAATTAGTGTCGTTCCATGGCGACTCTTCTTTGTCTGACGATGAGACCTCCCTCGATTCGAGGGAGAATCGTGTTGACCCCAGAGAGATGGTGGCGATGAGACCGCAATAACGTTCTTGGAAAAGTTTGAGCCCATACGTCTGTTAAAGCCCAAATAGGCTATTATCATTTGCTTTATTTATAATTTATTCCTACCAATATTTAATATGTCGACTAGGTTATTATTCTAATCTTTTCTTTCGTGTATTCTGGAGTCTTTAAATCCTAATTATAAATAGGGTTGTCTTCATTAAAAACTAACGTTGGATTATTATTGAAATAAAAGTTTTGTTTCGTTCGTTATGTTAGCTTGTGATGAGTCAATGGGGGAAACAATCTTTTTTTTAGTATTATTATAATTATTTTTACTTTTTGTCTGTTCCTCTTAAGGAGATTGAGTATCCTCTACAATCCCCATAATAATTGAAGTTTTATCTACTTAATACGTGGTGTTTAGTTTATTTTGATATCTATTCCGAAGATTCAATCGTGATATTAATTACTCAGATGCAATTGATAAATTTTCATTGAGTGAACCATCTGAGATCAATTTTATTGATACGAGATTTGACAAACAACATTTTTGTATCTACTGTTTTCTATTTACATTAGTTTACTTTTGTATGTCTAGTAGAGTCATCTGATAAATTATTTTTATCAGATTTGATTCATATGATTGGATTTTCATTATTGTCAATCTGTGTTGGTTGTTTAACATTAAGGGCTCGCTTGGTTTGAGTGACAGGATGGGATTATGTGGGATATCCCATTTAATCTAGTGTTTTGTTTGTTAGATTATGGCTCGGAATATGAATCCTGACCCCGGTTTAATCTTACCAAATGGGGATAACTCCTTCCCGCCCCATACCCCGAGATAATTTATCACCCTCTTAATCCTTGTAGTGAAATGACCATTATGCCCCCCAGAGTCATGAATGAACAAATGGCCCAATACAACCCAAGCAACACCATTTGGAAAAAGTAGAACACCCTAATCTGTCGTGCCAAGGCGGATCCGTGCAGGGAGGCCGCGGCGGTGGAGGTGGCGGATCTTACGGAAGCGGCGGAGGCGGCCGATCTTGTAACGACAGAGGCTCCAAATGCCGTGATCCGATTATCATGCATGGACCTGAGCTGTCACCATCACCATCTATTGATGCCCAAATCCAGAGAGAGGAGACGAGTTATGCGCGATGGAGAAGGCGACAAATCTACCCATATAATATTAGGGTCACTGCAAATTCCCCAAATTTTCAATTAGTAGAATCGAAAAATGTCAGGCCGTGGAAAGGGAGGCAAGGGCTTGGGCAAAGGCGGAGCCAAACGACACCGTAAGGTTCTGAGGGATATCATCCAGGGCATCACCAAGCCGGCGATCCGTCGTTTGGCTAGCAGAGGCGGCATCAAGCGTATCAGCAGCCTTATCTACGAGAAGACTAGCGGCGTTTTGAAGATCTTTCTCGAGAACGTCATCTGTGACGTCGTCACTTACATGGAGCACGCCCTCCAGAAAACCGTGACGGAGATGGATGTTGTTTACTCTCTCAAGAGGCAGGGGCGCACTTTGTACAGTTTTGGTGGTTAATTTGGATTATTAGTTTGTGTGTAAATTTTTCTTCTAGTGCCGATGATTATGTTTTACTGTATTAGTGAATGTAGTGTTTGGGGATTTCAATTTCTGATTGTGTTTACTCGCATCTAAGTTTCAAGAAATGAAATCAATTTTCTCAATATTAGGGTCACTGCATTGATTCCTCTCGCCACCCATCCTCTCGTACGATGGCGATGAATGTAAGGCTTTCCAAATATCAACAATTCAATTGAATTGATAAATATTACAAATAGACCGAGTATCACGAATATCTATCTCAGGTTATAATTTGGTTTCTCGTTTGACCCAGTTCATAAGAAAAAAGGTTCGGCGGCGGCGGTGGCAGTGGAGCTTGTTATAACTGTGGGGAGGATGGGCACATTGCTCGTGATTGACCTAGCTCCATCCATTGATTTCCTGATTTAACGGCAGGTGTGTTGTGGCTATTATTTCATTTATGCGAGTTATGTTGGTTTTTCTGTTTTGTGTCATTCTAAAATGGTGAAATGGATTTATGTTTGATGACTTTTATTTTGTTCGGTTATTGGTCGGGTCACCTTCTTCAGAATCTTTCTTTGGTTTAGGGATTCAAGTTTTCGTTTGTCTGTCCTCTATTTTTGTCGATAAGTACATACATGTATATGGATATACACGTTGGATGTCATGGTTATTTGATGAATGAATTTCTGATATACATTTTAAACTTTATTTTCTCATTTTAATTAATATTTGTGGGGTATTTCGCCTTGTTTTGGTGATGGAATAATTTCTGATTCATATACATTAGCAATTTCTGATTGAACCTTTGCTGGCTTAACGATCCAGTTGTTTCTTTTGTAAAAATGAAGCTGAGAATTTGTCAACTTGAGAACAGGGTTTGAGCCGAACTTCTGTATTCCTTTCAAAATTAAATTCTGGTTAACAAATACGCGACTACGTTTTGAAAGGGGTTTAGTTCGCCCGCAAGAGAACAGGGTCACTTGTAGACTAATGAGTCAACTCGGGTCGATCTCTTGAGGAATGGGAATCGGATTTAACGATGTTTATTATACTAATACCACAATTCTATCTAAAAACACACGGTCAAATGGGTTTTTTGAAAAGATTCAATTTTGCTAAGTAAAAACGAGAATTTCTTGTCTCGAGGGTGTCAACCTCTCGACAAGAGATGAAAATAGCGAAAAGGTGTTTAACCGAGCAAGAGTTTTTCCTAATTAGACCAACTACCATAAACATGAAAACTCTTCAGCTATAACAATCCAATGATTCAACATATAAAATAACAACAACGGATAACAAAATGCAAAAACATGAAATTCACCCTTCAATAAGTTAACAAACAGAATATCCAAAGTAATCGTTCACCTTAGCACTAACAATATCAAACATAATAACATAATTTCCAAAGACTCAAAGTTATTATTCCAAATCACCAACACTTGAACATCTATCTAACAAGACATTATCTAATCAAACCATCATTTGTTCATGATCAATATCAAACCAAACTACTCTAAGAATGATTAAGAATATTAGTTCAGAAATTACGAGTTGTCAAACTAAGTTCAGCGAGGGATGATGAAAGCACTCTGAATGAAACGCGTAGAATCCTCGGGCCTGTCACGAACTCAGAATCTTCGCGTCGAGCGTCAGTTGCTGTAAATCACGGGTAGAAATAGTGTCTTACGATTTATGCTAGAGGTATGAGAGATGTGTCAAATCTCTCCACCTTTCGATGTATTTTGTGGTTTTCTAACCTATTCTTCAACCTCCCACGCCGAATGTCTCCAACCCTAGCTGCCTATTCAGTTTTAAACACATTTTCAGCCATTTCATAACTGAAAATTTCAGAAATCTGCGTTCGTAATGCTCTTATCCGACCGGACAGACGCCTTGTCCGATCGGACGAAAGCTACTGTCCCCGGGTCCGCTCGGTGCTCCAGCTATCCCGGTCGGTGTGCTCGTCAACAGTTGCACTGATCGGATACACGAGCTATCCGATCGGTGTATGTCCTTTTGGGCTACTTGTGAGTGTATCTCCTTTGATCTTCGTGTTTTGAATCCACCGGACACTCTAGCTGTATGAGAAAATCACAGAATTTTTCTCGTTCGGAACAATTATTGATCAATAAGTTGGAAAATTAAGTAAAGAGATGAAAAATGCAAAATGATGCAGTTCAATTCATTCTTAACCCGAAAAAGTTAATAAAAAGACTAAAACAAGACTCAATTATGTACAGATTCGTAACAAAAACGTACGAATCAACCACCCCATGCTTAATTGGTTTGTTCGTCCTCGAACAAACGAAAGAATCAAGATCAAGAGAAGTGACAATAGTAAGAGCTTAGAGTCATGTTGTGCATATAGTTTAGTTTTGCAATTATAAACACCTTTGTCGAAAACCATGAAGCTAACTCATATTACTGTTTCACCTTGAAATCTAAAGAATGCATCCTCTCACAAGGGAAATATATAATGGTGCACTCATTCGCTCGTGTTTTCCAAAAAGGTAAGTGTATACGCTCGGATCAACACAATCATGCATTCAACGACTCGTGAAAATTAAAGTCTCATTCATCGCATAAGTGAGCACATACAATCAAGAATCGGATTAGGACTTTTAAGGGTTGTAGTGTAGGCTCTTTGGTAAGTATGTCATATATAAAGTTGTTTGGCTAACTTGCGGACAAACGCAATCAATACCTCACTCATTCTTAACTTAAAGCATAGATCATAATTCGCTCCTCTTCCTTCCCAAACAACCAAATATATTATTTCTTAGCCTTTCATTTCTAAGGCTATTACTAACCCCCAAAACCCTAATATTATCCCTTATATAAATAGGTTTATTATTTTATTTATTTTTTCATTATTATTATTTTTTTATTATTATTATTTTGGTGCTATCATGAACTTAAGCACTTTTTTTTATATACAACCCACTAATTCTTACCCTTCGATCGTCATAACCAATGATTGGATAAAACTCTCATTTTATAATTTTTCTCGAAATAAGAGCTACAATAAAGCTCGTGGCGATCATGGAAATGGAATAAGAGGCTCGAGGGGGTTTATTGGGAATTTAAGTGGTTTTTATTTATGAGTAAGGCTGAAATTGGGTTTTATATGCACCTATCGTCATTTTCAAAATCCATTATACTCATGCGATTAAGAGACTTCTCAAAACACTTATCGAATCACAACACGCAATGTTGATAAACACACAAGGCTTCTTACAAGGTTTAATTCAAACTTTTGAAAACGAGGTGATTGAGCTTTAAGAGTTTTGCAAAATTGGTAACGACAAAGTGTTGTTTTAAATACATATAAGTAGTTTTTGAAAACCTTGCACTTAGAACAAGCTCAAAAGACTCTAAACCTTATACCACATATCAAATGATTCTGACAGGCATGCCAATACAAACACAATAAGCAAGGGCAATATTCAACAAAGGTTGAAGTAAATGGTTGACCATTGTTATGTTACGATTTTGTGACTATGTTACTCAAAAATGGTTCAACTTAAGCATGCATGGACTCAAAACGATCACTCGAGGACTGTGCACTTGTCCGACTGGTCATAGAACCAGACCGATCGGACTAGAGTCCAGTGGGTATTTTCCAATCGGTTGCCTCTGTGTTACCGACCGGACGGGCCTGTCCCCTCCCCCTATCAAGAAAAACCAGCAATCTCCTTGTTTCTATAACACGAACATGAATCATAGGGAATAGAAAAATGTCAAGAACCCAACGCATGCAAATGAATAAACCACGAGTTAACCAAAGTCATCACCAGGCAAACATAAAAGGAAATAATGTTATAAAAACCCGAATAAATGTCAAATATCCTAGAAAGCGATAAAAGTAGGATAGAGTGGTGATACAGTTGGGGCATGGGCCCGTCTACTAGTCCATGTCGTCCGGAGGTGGAGGTGGATAGCTTTGCTCGAGACGGGAGAGGCGTTCGTCAATTTGAACAAGGTATCCGTGATTCGCCTCAACACTTCCGGTCAACCGGGCAAGATGCTGATTGGTTTCCACCTAGTTGTTACTCATCATCGTCAATGCGCTCCGGAAATAACTAGCCTCCCCCCGAGCTTCCTCACGCGCGGCCCAAGCGTCTTGGCGAGCGTTTCGCGGATGTTCTTCTTTATGAAGTCTTAATTGCCTCATTTGATCCATCATGCGCGCTTGGAAATCTTGTTGCTGCTGCCACTGCTCGACCGAAAAGTACACCCCATCTCCATAGTCGTTGTGCTCGTAGGTCCTGGAACTGGTGTTTCCGTCTCCTCTATCCCCTGCATTCCTGTTTTGCACCCCGTCATTTGCTCCATTTCCCTCGTTGTTCTATCCTCATCGTCGGTATCGTCAATATCGGAATTCTCAACTAACTCGGCTCGCTTTTTGTCTTCGAGCATCATGAATGTCGGAATAGAAATGCTCCGGCCGTTACTCGTTCGGGTGTCGACTATCATCCCCACACTCAGGTAAACGATGTCGTCGTCATATGGATCGCATCCGTGGTGTTGAGCGAGTACCGTGATAAAGGCTCCGAGGGTAAGTTTTGCCGTTTTCTTCTCCCTTACTTGCTGGACGTTCTCGATAGCGGCTGTCAAGAGTGGATAGATTCTTGCATTGCCGAGATGGTACACAATCCATAACGCTTTCAACTCGGAGGAAGAAATTCTCGTGGCGTCCTCTTTGCCCAAGAACACTTGCATGAAAAACTTATACATATGATACACGGTGTTGGATCGTAAGGATGTCGAATTGAAACAGCATCCGGGGTCCGGTGGTGCTCCCAAAAGTTTGGCCCACCAATCATTCTTGTTGTAGTTGTCGATTTCAAAACCCGGTCTCGGATTTTTCTCGCTGTCGATCCCAAAGATTTCATCGAGGTCACCAGTCATTGTGCGAGTGTTTGGTTCCGGAAATGACACTCGAAGCTCCCATCGGCTAACGTTTGAAACGTCGTGAAGAACTCGAGCATAAGGGTTCGATACCCATGTTTGTGGACACCGGCCCGCTTCCTTAGTTATAGGGCGTCGATGCCCTTGAGGAATTTTTCTGTCATTTTATCCCCACCGTCGGCCTCCTCCTCCCAAAATTCGAGGCTGGTGAAACGAAGTTGGTAGACGTCCCGTTTAACGAGGGATTTATATAGTGTGACCTCGCGTTTGTCTTTGAGGTCGAAGGGAGCTAACCCACCCCGGGTGTTGCTCGGGCCCGTGCTTAAAGTTCTTCCTCGCTTCGGACGATTACCGGGTGCCATGACGGATACAAAAACTCACAAAGAACAACCGAACTTCTCACAGACCTTTCGTCGGACACTTAACGTGCCTCCCAAAAACTCAACCAAATTCAACTTCAATCCGTACAACCCAACCCCAATTACGACTACACCTGCAATTCAACTCACCAAGCAATTCAATAAAGCTGAGTTACAGCCATTATACCTCGAATTATTCGTGTTGGAGACGTTGGGGAGAGCTTGGTGCGATTTGGGCGATTGGTTCCTGATTCCCAAAATCTCTGGCCGAAACAATTGGGTTTGTTTAAGTCACCGATCGGACGCGTTGTTGGAATTATATTTTCGAGTGGAGAAGTTGCAAGTGCGAGTTTCATGTTGCTCTGCAAGGGAAAGAAAATTAAGTTTAGGGTAAAGTGTTTTATGTCTGAAATAGTCGGTGTTTTATAATCTGGGCTGTCGTCCGATCGATCTGTTCTGTGTTCCGATCGGATTGAAGCCCAGTAGGTTTTGATCGATCGGTTGAAGTGCTTGACCGATCGGACTGCGGTCCAGTCAATTTTGTGCGATCGGTCGAAGTGCTTGACTGGCCGGTCTGCACTGTTCTCCATTTTTATTTTTTTTATATTATTATTATTATTATTATTATTATATTTATGTATTGCGATGCCCTGCAAGAATTCAAAATCGATAATTAAATAAGAGCAATACAATTCATAAAATACTTATTTATTCAATAATTCGAGCAAAATTGCTCGTTTATTTAAGACGACATAATTATTTCCCTCCCAAAACTCATTCATTCATAAGATTCAACCCCCACAGTAACTAGCCTATCGGATAAGTTAGGCAAAGGAATATGTGCATAGGCTAGGTCGTACAAGTCCTTAACATCTTCCTCAAGTTCAATGATTCTCCGTTTGAGACGCATTATCTCGGCGTTTGCCTCGTCTAGGATGCCGTGGAGACGCTCAATGTTCTTGGTGTAATCAAGTTCTTCGACAAGGCAGTCATGGAGATCAAGTTATAGATTATGGATTTGTTGGCGGTATTCTTCCGCTTCCTCTTCGAGCTTTTCGACCGTGTCTTCATGCTTTTTCCTTGACACCCACCCATAAGCGTTGTTGTTGTGGTGATTCATGTTGTCTCGGTTGATGCTTGCGAATATGAAAGAGGAGAAGAGAATTTTGGTGTGGGGTTAAGAGGTCAGGGGTGTGGGGTTAAGAGGTTAGGGGTGTGGGTTTATATAGGATTTGAGGAGGTAGGTTAGAAGATTCTCATAATCAAATTAAAGCAAGAGGAGGGGAAATAAAATATACCCTCAATCAAAATAAAATAATCCCCCCAAATTAAAGATCCTCCTTACCTTAAAAGATATTGTCAGAATATCTTACCCACTTGGCCTCCCTTGCATGGTAAATACCTTCCTTGAATAGTCTTCCGTACGGACCGTCCGATCGGTGTCAATTCTTGTCCGATCGGACACCCCCACTTGGAGTCGTCCGACCGGTTGTCAATAGGTCATCGACCGGTCAGTTCTGGAAATTCGTAATTCGCTCGTTCAACCTGCAGTGGCACCTGCCAAATACTCTACCCAACGAATAAATACAAATATATACAATAAAGTAGAAAAATATACAAGAAGAGCTTGGGTTACCTCCCAAGAAGTGCAACGTTTAACGTCTTATGCTTGACGATACCTCAGACGTGCGTCAACCTTCTTGAGGGGGATCATTGAGAATCACCACTTCGTGATCTTTCTGCGAGATAGGTCCCCCATGATACATTTTCACACGATGGCCATTGACTTGGAAAGTGGAGTTGCTCTTTTCATCAAGCAAAGTCACGGCTCCATATTCGTTTATGTCGGTAATCAAGAACGGACCGCTCCATTTTGATCTCAATTTCCCTGGGAATAGTTTGAAGCGAGAGTTAAAGAGCAAAGCTAACTTACCGACTTCCAAGCTTTTGGGGATGAGTTTTTTGTCATGTGCTTCCTTCATTTTCCATTTGCTCGTACATGCTGTTTCATATGAGTCGTTGTTAATCTCTTCCAGTTCGCTTAGCTCAAGCTTCTTATACCCTCCGGCCTCATCCAAATTAAGGTTCAATGTCCGGATTGCCCACTCTACTCGATGCTCTAATTCGACGGGAAGGTGGCATGCTATTCCATAAACCAACCGAAATGGGCTCATGCCCAAGACTGTTTTGTAGGCTATACGATAAGCCCATAGTGCATCAATTAGCTTCGATGCCCAGTCCTTACGGTTCGGTTTTACAATTTATTCCAAGATACCCTTGATTTGTCGGTTGCTTGTCTTTACTTGCCCCGAGGTTTGTGGATGATAAGGGGATGCCACCTTGTGACGCACCCCGTACTTGTTCAGTAGTCGATTAAAGGCCCTATTACAGAAGTGGCTCCCCCCGTCTCTTATAATCGCTCTCGGCATTCTGAATCGGCTAAAGATGTTCTCCTGGGTGAATTTGAGGACGACCTCGGAGTTAGCTCTTCTTGTGGGAATTTCTTCCACCCATTTTGACACGTAATCGACTCCTACGAGTATGTACTCGTACTCTCCACTCCTCGGAAAAGGACCCATGAAGTCGATGCCCCAAATATCAAAGATCTCGATCACTTGATCGGGCACCAAGGGCATCTCGTCCTTTTTCCCTATTGCTCGCGAACGTTTGCACCTATCGCATGTTTTGCAATATTGATATGCATCGGCAAAAAGTGAGGGCCAGTAAAATCCGGCTTGGAGAACTTTGAAGTCCATTTTCTGGCTTCCGAAGTGTCCTCCCTCGTCATGGCAAAATCTTAGCACGCCTATCTTCTCTTCATCCGGTATGCATCTCCTAAAAAACCCATCCTTGCAACGTTTGTAGAGATAAGGATCGTCCCAAAAGAAACTCCTGCATTTAAACAAAAATCTCTTTCTTTCTTGCGAAGAAAGATGGTTAGGGATAATCTTACAAGCAAGGAAATTCACAAAATCAGCATACCATGGTTCGTTTATTTCTTCGATAGCATATGCGCTTTCGTAAGGGAACACATCATCCACAAATTCGACTTTATTTGGCTCTCCTTCCACTATCATACGGGACAAGTGATCAGCAACTACATTTTCACTCCCTTTTCTGTCCTTAATTTCGACGTCGAATTCTTGCAAGAGAAAAACCCAACGAATCAATCGAGGCTTGCTTTGTATTTTGGTGAATAAATAACGAAGTGCTGCATGATCAGTGTGTACGATGACTTTGGAACCGACGATGTAAGAACGGAACTTATCCAATGAGAACACAACTACGAATAGCTCTCGTTCTGTAGTAGAGTAGTTGCGTTGGGCGCTATTCAACATGTAGCTAGCATAGTAAACAACCCTCAGCAATTTATTCACTCGTTGGCCCAAAACTGCCCCAACTGCTTCATTCGAAGCATCACACATAATCTCGAAAGGAAGAGACCAATCCGGTGCTACTACCACTGGTGCTTGTGTCAATTTTTCTTTCAAGACGTTAAAGGCACTAAGACACTCGCTATTGAATTCGAAAGGCACATCCTTCCCAAGCAACTTACATAACGGACGACAGATTTTTGAAAAGTCTTTAATGAAACGTCTGTAAAAGCCCGCATGTCCCAAAAAGCTCCTGACTCCTTTAACATCCTTCAAGGGTGGAAGAGTTTCAAGGACGTTGATTTTTGCTTTATCAACTTCCAACCCCTTGCTCGACACCACATGTCCCAATACAATATCACTTTTCACCATGAAATTCGACTTCTCCCAACTCAAGGTCAAGTAAGATTCAACACAGCGCTCAAGTACTTTTGTTAAGTTTTTTAGGCAATGAGAGAAGGAAGAGCCAAATACCGAGAAGTAATCCATAAAGACTTCGAGAAAATCATTGATGAATTCGGTGAATATGGAGATCATGCATCTCTAAAAGGTTGCTGGGGCATTGCACAAGCCAAAGGGCATTCTTCGGTAAGCAAACGTGCCAAAGGGGCATGTGAATGTTGTTTTTTTATGATCCTCCGGAGCGATTGCAATTTGGTACTAGCCGAAAAGACCGTCTAAAAAGCAATAGTACTCATGCCCTGCTAGCTTATCGAGTAATTGGTCCATGAATGGGAGTGGGAAATGGTCCTTCCTCGTCGCTGCATTAAGCTTGCAGTAGTCAATGCACATCCGCCACCCGGTGGTTAAGCGTGTTGGGATGATTTCTCCCTTTTCATTCTCCACTATTGTGATGCCCCCTTTCTTCGGAACAACGTGAACCGGGCTAACCCACTCGCTATCAGAGACAGCATATATGATCCCTTCTTCGATTAGCTTGAAGATCTCTTTCTTGACCACCTCTTTGAGCGTAGGGTTTAAACGTCATTGTCCCTCTCGTATCGGTTTTTCTCCTTCTTCAAGATCGATCCGGTGCATACATGTGACCGGACTTATCCCCTTGATATCACCGATACTCCATCCTATCGCTTGCTTGTACTTTTTAAGAACCTCGATAAGTTCTCTTTCTTCATATTCCACCAACTCCGCAAATATAATTACGGGCTTCCTCTCGTTCGACTCAAGAAATACGTACTTCAGATGGCTTGGAAGTGGTTTAAGTTCTAGCTTGGGCTCCAAGGTGGGACCAATGGTTTGCTTAATCATGGGTGCCTCATTAATCTCGAAAAGAGTGACCACCCCCTCCGTGTTTGAATCAAAAACCGTCGTCCTCGGCGTCATCTTTCTCGACTAGTACAACACCAAATAATTCGCTCACACATTGGTCCACCGAATCAAGGTAAGAGCAATCGGGCCCAATCATTAGTGATGGAATAGTTTTTATATCTTTGAGTGAGAACGTCAGATTCCCCAAGGACGGAGAGTGTCATCTTTCCTCTTCCCACATCGATCAACGTGTGCGATGTTGCCATGAAAGGTCTGTCCAATAAAATAGTGTGCTCCTTGCTTGCCGCATCCACTTCTCTGACATCTGGTATTACAAAGTCCACGGGGACTACCAAGGATCCAACCTCCACTAGAACGTCCTCGACCACTCCCAACGGATATCGTAATGAACGATCAGCCAATTGAATCCATAAGCTCGTTGGCTTCATTCTCCCAAGGTTGAATTGTTTGTACAGGACAAAGGGCATCAAATTGATCCCCACCCCTAAGTCAAGCATTCCACGCGCTCTTTGCCCATCTCCAAGGGTGATTGTGATGCAAAAACTCCCTGGATATTTTGCCTTCGGTGGCAGCGTATGGTGGAAAATTGTGCTCACTTCCTTGGATAAAATTATCCGTTCATTTCCTTCCATTTTCCTCTCCTTTGACGCAAGTTCCTAAAAAAATTTACGTAAGCCGGTATAGCTTTGATCACGTCGAAAAGTGGGAGGTTTACGTTCACGACCTTCAGCATATTGTAAAGTTCCATGAACTTTTTGCTTTCTCTTGCTGGTTTGAGACGACTGGGAAATGGTATGGCGTCCTTTATTACACGTTGTGGTCTTTGTTCCTCTTCAGCTCTCTTGTTCGACCGGTCAGTCTTATTTGTCCGGTCGGTAGAAACCTCCTGTCCTCTACTCCGATCGGACCCTGGGTTGGTGTGGTCAGACTAAACCTTCTGGACTACAGTCCGATCGGTCGTCTTGGTAGTCCGATCGGTCAGGTCCTTGGCTGAGTCTTTCTGATTTGCTTCGGCACGTTTCGGTTGAAAGATTCCCTTCAATGATCCTGGAACATATGGATTACTTGATTTGTGAATTTCACCCAATGTTCCTCCTTCACCATTTGAACTTGACTCTTGTTCATCTCGTGTATCCACTATCTTCTCGTCTTCGGAATCTTCCCTCTCGGCTTCTTGTACTCCATTATCGACTTGCTTCCCTCCTCGCAACACATGCACCGCCATTGATTGCTCGGGTTGGCTAGTTAGCTTTCCCGAATCACTTGTCGTTTTTGCCATAGAAGCCGAGAGTTGCCCTATCATCATCTCTAGCTTCTCTAGTTGCTTCCTCGTCCGCTTGCCTTCCTCGATTGTACGAAGTGTTTCCTCCCGATTACGTAGAGTCTCGTGCTCTAGTTGTTGACGCCACAATCTTAGTTCGTCATTGGGGTTAATTGGGAGTGGTATTTGTTGCTGTGGTGGCACTTGTTGAAATTGTTGTTGCTGTGCCTGTTGGTATTGCGGTTGTGGTGCTTGTTTATATGGTTGTTGTGGTGCCTGATATTGTTTCGGAGGGTATTGAGAATAGTTGCCTTGCCCCTTATTTTGATAAGAGTTTTTGCCACTGGGTTATCCTTGGCTCTTATTCGGAAATTGTCGTGGTTCCGAGGATTTGGAATTGGGCATGTAGTTTGAGCTTTTTGGAACGTAGCTTGAACTTGAGTTATACTGCCTGGTAAACTTCTCCCCAAACTTATCATTGGGTTGATAGTTTTGGATGGCATTAACCTCCCCTTCCTCTTCGTCATCAAATACCACGTTACAAGTATCAATTTCATGTCCCACTGCCCCACATTTTTCGCACATCTTAGGCGGAGGTGTCGAAGGTTCCTCCTCCCCCTTCATCTTACTTGTTAAAAGTGCGACTTGCTTTGTTAGTTCCTCGATTTGGATTGTCGGGACTTTGTATTTCCTCGGTCAGAAACTCGTCTGCTGCGATTTTTCGCTCATGTGCTCGAATAAGTCCCAAGCCTCCGTGGCGGTCAATTCTCCAAAATCTCCGGCCTTAACCTCCACTTGCGGTTTGTAGACCAGAAATAACCCTTCATGGAAATAATTATTCACCATCTCGGCGCTATTATTTTGGTGTGGACATTTTTGTAAAAGCCCTTTATATCGCTCCCAAGCTTCGTAGAACGATTCACCTTCCATTTGTTCAAAGTTTGTAATCTCTCTTCGCAATTTAGCAGTTGTTTGAGCGGAGTAGAATCTACTCACAAACTTCTTGTACACCATCTGCCAATTAGTCAAAGAATTGGGCTGCAACGACAAAAGCCAATGCTTCGCTTTGTCCTTCAGAGTCGTAGGGAAGCATTTCATTCTCAATTGATCTTCATGCAATCCTAGATGCGGGATTCTGCCCACCACGAGGTAAAATTCTCGAATGAAATTCAATGGATCTTCATTGAGTATGCCATGAAAGTTAGGAAGTTGATTTACACTGCTCGCCTTCAAATCATAGTCTCTTGCCGCGGGGCCTAAGACTATTACACTGCTGTATGATCCAATCGTTGGGAAAAGGAAATCTCCTTGACGGCGTTCATTAGGGTATCGGCGCTCTCTCCTTCCTCCGAAGTTAACTCGTGCGCCATAATTTCTTTCCTCCCCATATTCTTCGTAATACCCATAATCACGCTCCTCCTCGTAATTTCCATGATCATCATATACATCGTTCCGAAAGTTCTCTCTTTGACAAGCGTTGAACGGACGTCCCTCCCTCCTATTTTGATTTTGGTTCCTTTCTCGTTCAAAGTTCTCATGCCTTTGGTGGTTTCGTTGGTTGTTTTGGGGCTCGGGCCCGCCATGGCCACCATTGTTCTGATCGAACTCTCTATTTGTTCGATTGTTATAAGCTTGAGCTTCTTCACGGTTCTGAAATCGTTGAGGAGGTTGTTGGTAAGTAGGGTTCTCTTGCATTATGATTTGATGATCGCCCCTCGGTTGCTGCTCCCCGTTGTTAACTTGGTTTGGTTCTCTTGGTTCCTCGCCATGGAGTAGAGGTGGATTTATTGGCTCTTTGTCTTCGTTATTATCCATTTGCTCTTGTACGTGCACATCGTCAACGGGTGGCACTCCATATGGATAATCGCGAGGAGGGGTTTGGGTGTTTCGTCCCCTCCCTCGTCCACCATTCATTCCTCCTTGTCCTCCGAGAGGTAGATTGTCTGCCATGTTGGTTGAACTTTCTTCCAAAAGATCCCCTTCGGTCGAAGAAAATAGTTGTCTTGGTCTCGACACGCGTTCGATGCTATTGATGAATGGGGTCAATTCTCCTCTAAGGCTTCGTCGACCTTGCATCAACAACAAACAATCACCGCATCGAGTGGCAAACAATAAACATTATACAATTTACGACTTATAAGCGATAACACAAATAAACATCCTTAACACCTTAACCATTCCCTGGCAACGGCGCCAAATTTTGAGCCGAACTTTTGTGTTCCTTTTAAAATTAAATTCCGGTTAACAAATACGCATCTACGTTTTGAAAGGGGTTTAGTTCGCCTGCAAGAGAACGGGGTCACTTGTAGACTGATGAGTCAACTCGGGTCGATCTCTCGAGGAATGGGAATCGGATTTAACGATGTTTATTATACTAATATCACAATTCTATCTAAAAACACACGGTCAAATGGGGTTTTTGAAAAGATTCAGTTTTGCTAAGTAAAACGAGAATTTCTTGTCTCGAAGGTGTCAACCTCTCGACAAGAGATGAAAATAGCGAAAAGGTGTTTAACCGAGCAAGATTTTTTCCTAATTAGACCAACTACCATAAACATGAAAACGCTTCAGGTATAACAATCCAATGATTCAACATATAGAATAACACCAACGGATAACAAAATGCAAAAACATGAAATTCACCCTTCAATAAGTTAACAAACAGAATATCCGAAGTAATCGTTCACCTTAACACTAACAATATCAAACATAATAACATAATTTCCAAAGACTCAAAGTTATTATTCTAAATCACCAACACTTGAACATCTATCTAACAAGACATTATCTAATCAAACCATCATTTGTTCATGATCAATATCAAACCAAACTACTCTAAGAATGATTAAGAATATTAGTTCAGAAATTACGAGTCATCAAACTAAGTTCAGCGAGGGATGATGAAAGCACTCTGAATGAAATGCGTAGAATCCTCGGGCTTGTCACGAACTCGGAATCTTCGCGTCGAGCTTCAGTTGCTGTAAATCACGGGTAGAAATGGTGTCGTACGATTTATGCTAGAGGTATGAGAGATGTGTCAAATCTCTCCACCTTTCGATGTATTTTGTGGTTCTCTAACCTATTCTCCAGCCTCCCACGCCGAATGTCTCCAACCCTAGCTGCCTCTTCAGTTTTAAACACATTTTCAGCCATTTTATAACTGAAAATTTCCAGAAATCTACATTCGTAATGCTCTTGTCCGACCGGACAGACGCCTTGTCCGATCGGATGAAAGCGACTGTCCCCAGGTCCGCTCGGTGCGCCAGCTATCCCGGTCGGTGTGCTCGTCAACAGTTGCACCGATCGGATACATAAGCTGTCCGATCGGTGTATGTCCTTTTAGGCTACTTGTGAGTGTCTCTCCTTCGATCTTCGTGCTTTGAATCCACCAGACACTCTAGCTGTATGAGAAAATCACAGAATTATTCTCGTTTGGACCAATTATTGATCGATAAGTCGAAAAATTAAGTAAAGAGACGAAAAATGCAAAATGATGCAGTTCAACTCATTCTTAACCAGAAAAAGATAATAAAAAGACTAAAATAAGACTCAATTATGTACAGATTCGTAACAAAAATGTACGAATCAGGGTTGAAGGGTGGGATTTTTCAATCACCACCGCAGCTCGACAGCTTGGTCTTACCTCATTTCAGTTTTCCTGATTTAGATTTACAATATTACAGTAGGAGCTTATGGTTATTCCTATTTCATCAATATGTGGGTGATGTGGTGGCACAAACTCAAGCACATGTATAGTTTCAAGCTTTTTCTGTTTTCAAACAATGGAACAACCGTTCTTTTTAAAATTGACCTTTACACTCTTTTTCCGTGTGCATATTAAAAAATGCTAGTTATGTCGACTACCACTTACTCATGTAACTATATTAAAGTTATTAGTCATGACTGGCACATCTATTGATTTTGGGATCTTTTTAATTTGAAAATATTTGCTAATATGCAGTGGTTTAAAAGATGAATTTCAAGATGTCAATGTTCCCATGATGCCTGGTGGGGGTGCGGCCTCTGCCTTGATCAAGTTGGGAGTTGTTGCTGGAATTGGTGTGTATGGAGTTGCTAACAGACTTTACAAGGCCTTGGGTGCAACTTGTTCTGATGATTCGCTAAAGTTGATTGGCCTTCACCCAAAATATCTCCTCGACACGCTTGTGCCAATTATTGTATCGTGTGGATCATTAAGATCAACAATGTAAATGTAAGAAGAATTAATAAATTCAAGAAGTATTCATTTAAGTATACTTTCTAGGAATAATTAAATAAGATTTCTCAATGTGTCAGTTCAAAAAAGGGGGGGGGGGGGGGGGAGTAAAATTAATCTTTTGGCTATTAAAACCCGGGTAATCCAGGACAACAAACATGAAATTAGAGCCCTTATCCTAATCTCACTGATTAATGAATCATATAAAACAAACATCAGATAATTTAGTATGAATAGTGTTATCCTCAATATTTTGATATAATTATCCAATCCCGTCACCCAAATCAAACGAACCCTAATGATATTTGGTTGTGCACTATTTTACATCCAGAGGTAACAGGAAGGAAGAAATAAATTATTTAGCATTTCCTTCTGATACTGATTCCAATTGCTTTGCTGTATCAGAATAAGGGTAGCTATACTGATTCGTTATACTCTAAAGATTCCCTTGGTACAATATTGACGGTCCTATAAAAATTTAATTTCGGTAATTGCCTTTTACTAATCTCATCTTTTACATAATCGGATCCTTTGATTATACAAAAATATGTGGAGATGAGCATGTCTGTGATCACAGGAAAACGTTTTTGTGTTAAAAAAAGAAAAGTACATGTGTAGGCCGCAATCCCCTGATTAATTTGAAACATTCAGGAATAACACTATATGTAACATAATGTGTATGGTAATACATAGACTCAAAGAAGGTTAGTTTGGACGAAAATCATAACAAAATCATTGCTAACAAAATATTTTGTATTTATTAAAAGAATAGGTTTGTATAAATAATTTATGTTTTCAGAAAATAAATAGTTATTCACGGGTATATAAATATTATTAACTTGGCTAAAAAAAATGAAAATAAAAGAAATGTAATTAGGGTGTCTATGTTATGTGGCTCAATTATTTTTTTTTTAAAAATGTCATTCTATAAAAAAGAAAAAAGAAAAAAAAAACTTAATTAAGGTATCTACTCAAGGTGCCTCAATTATCTAAAAAATATCATGCTACAAATAAATAAATAAGAAATTTAAAAAAAACTAATTAAGAAATCAAAAAGAAATCTAATTAAGATATCTATTTTAAGCATATTAATTATTCAAGAAATGTCATGGTACAAAAATAAACAAAAGAAATAAATTTAGAAAAAAAGAAAAAAAGAAAACCTAATTAGAGTGCGTGGCTCAATTATTAAAAAAAGCCCATGCAACAAAGAAATAATTAAATAAGATATAAAACAAAGAAATCCTTATAACGCGTCGTCATTAACTCTCTCTTTCCAACCCTTCCATAATCAATAGATAGATTTGGAATAGGAAAAACATTACGCTTCTGAACTCTCGCAAACCCTAAGTTTCAGACATGGCCACACTTGTTCAACCGAGCAAGAAGAGCACAGGTCGATATTTGTATTTACTGGCGGGCAAGAAAAGGGCTTTCAAATCAAAAGCGGTGAAAGGCATTACGATCAAGAAGCAACCGCCGCCGTTGGATAGTTGCGATTATAACAAAGATAGATCACAATCAATCAGAGAGTTGGTTTCGGGTAGCATCTATGACTACGAGTGTCTGGATCAAATCAATTTCGGAGCGTACGGCACAGTGTACAGAGCCCGTGATAGGATGACCCGAGAAATCGTAGCTGTGAAGAAGGAGGCTGATGGGTTCTCAAAATCAAAAAATCAACGCTGATCGAGATCAACATGCTGAGATCCCTTAAACACCCTTCTATCGTCGAATACAAGCAAGTGGTGGCGGATGATGATAATTGCGACATTTACGTCGTGATGGAGTACGTCGAATATGACCTCCACGAGTATATGAAAACGCCTTTGTCTCTGGTCGAAGTCAAGCGCCTGATGAGGGAGCTTTTGGAGGGCGTCCGATTCCTTCATCGGAGCCGGGTGATGCACAGGGACTTGAAGCCCTCCAATGTGCTCGTTAACAGTAAAGGGGACTTGAAGATCTGCGATTTCGGTATGTCCCGCCATTTTCCGACCGCTTCCGATCCGCTGTGTTCTCCTCTTGTATGCACTCTTTGGTACAGAGCACCCGAGTTGCTCCTCGGATCGTGTACGTATTTAGCCGCTGTCGACATGTGGTCCGTGGGTTGTATCATGGCAGAGTTTTTCTTGAGAAAAGTGCTTTTTAGAGGAGAGTCTGAGATTCAGCAACTTGGAATCATAATATCAGCCTCGCGATCAGCTCCACGACAAGTTTGATGCCGCCACGTCATCGACAGGTGGCCCCGTGCTTACGGAAATTGGGTTTGACCTGCTGTGCCAGCTTTTGGCTTACTATCCGCAAAACAGAATCTCGGCCCAAGACGCTTTGGATCACGAGTGGTTCCACGAGTAGAATTGAATTCAAGTCCTGAGTTGTGTAAAAACTTGTCACTAGAGTGTAATTCAAACTTGTCATTTTTGTCTAGCTATTGTAAAAAGTTTGTTACTCCATTCATCATTACAAACTGATAAAACTTGTCACTAGAGTGTAATTCAAACTTGTCATTTTTGTCTACCTATTGTAAAAAGTTTGTTACTCCATTCATCATTACAAACTGATTTGCATCACCTCATAATTTTCCAGTATTCTTATTTCCATTTAATTTGTAGTGCCTGCTGTATTTGATAATTTTTTAATATCTTGGGTACTCTTATCAATACCATTCCCAAAATATCAAGAAATTTGATATGTAAATGATATGTGAACTGGGTTTTATTGTAAGTAATTTAATCCTAAGGGGTGTTTTGCAATTATCCCAAAATAATGTGTCTGGTGTAAATATGATTCCCGAGTGCATTAATTACAAAAGAACCCGGATATGTTTGGAAATTACAAAATTAAAAAGCACTTGAGGTTTGATTCTGTAAAATTTAGGGGGATAATTGTAATAGTATTTTACAAATAAGGAGGGTGTTTGAAATGATTTTGCTTATAAGTGTAATACAAAATCAAACTTAAGGGTGTGTGTTTTTGTTTTGTGATTTTCAACAAGTCTTGGGTTTTATTGTATTAAACAAAACCAAGGGGTGGTTTTTGTAATTATCCCAAAATTATCGGAAAAACAGAGGGAAAATAATATGATGTCCACATGATTACCTTGTGCATTCCGTTCTCTGCAGAAATGCACAGCAATGACCACATGCAGCAATTTCCCAGATAACCCCTCTGTGGTGAACTCCAATCTGCATGCACAAATTTATAACAAAACCAAACATTAACTACCCTTTTGAATTCCTACTCTCTAATGAATCATAATAATTAATTTATCAATAATTTCTTTGTATAAACAATGTCTTTTTTAACATGCTTATCATAACATTAAGAAGCCAGTTCACTTAAAAGGGTATTTGTTACCAGTTTCTCGTAACTTCATGGGACTTATTCCGTTTAATTTCTTCTACTTATCATAAACAGGAGCTAAAACTAAGAACAGGATCCACATTTATAGATAATTACTAGTGCAGCATTTTCAAAAGTCTCAGACAATCCGGACACTTCTCCATTCGCTCCCTTAAAGACATTACATTGCACCGGCAAAGAAACCCAGAGACTAAGCATGTATGGGATAAATCGATGAGAACTGTATAAATGATTTGGGATTATATTTTAAACTCGTATCATTTATCATCCCTCAATCCAACCTACAGTTCAGATCAAAGAATAAAATTAAAAATAAAATTTGTTTTATCTTTTTCTTCATCCAACAATATGAGCAAAGATTTATGAGCCAATGGGACGATTAGTAATAATAATATGGTATAATTATAAAAACTACCCCCGAGGTTTGTGGTGTTTACGAAAAACATAACTTTGAAAATTATAAAAACCACCCTTGAGGTTTGATTTTGCCTTACCTTTTTCCCCAACCATTAGTTGACGTAACGGAATTCGATGACATCATCAAATATTTTACAATTACCCCTCAGCTTTTAAAATATTACAAATAGCCCAGTCCTTTCGCCGGGCTATTTGACGACGACGACGTCAGCAATTTCCATTAGCTCCACTAAGTCACTAACGGCAGATGTAACCTTGAGAGTGGTTTTTGTAATTTTCAAAAATAGTTGGGTTAATTTGTAATATGGACCAATCTCGAGGCTAGTTTCTGTAATTATCCCTAGAGATATGTCTACATATATACCTGCATAAAATTTTGCCTTCAACAGGGCTATGACTCGAAAGCTGTCGTACACACATCGTTCAGCCTTCAGGATGTTGTTAGTCTACATACTGAAAAACTAAAAAAGTCAACCCCATGCAAAAGAAAAAGGGAATTGAGAAGGTATAGTGAAAAAACTACCCCTGAGGTTTAGGTTAATTACAAAAACACCCCAGATCTTTTAGGGGGGAAAAAAAGGCTTGAGGTTTATTATGTATTACACACTTCACACCCTTTATAAGCAAAAATATTTAAACACCTCCTTTGGATTTGTAAAAACATTACAAGTATCCCAAATAAGAATGAATCAAAGAAGATACTTGCTGAGGGATCTCTTTCATTGGATCCACGATAGTATTACCAAGATAATCTCTTTCATTTTTTTATTATTATTTTTTTTAATCCTTATGACCATTTTATGTCTTTTCTCTTAAAACTGAAATCTTACCAAACATCTACAAAACTCCAATCATCTCTCACCATTATCCAATTTCCCACTAAAAAATAGAAAATAAAAACCATCTTGAAGGACAATATCAAGCAGACAATCGAAACAGAGCTCGATCGATGGCTAGAAATAGTAACCTGATTCACATTATTACAAAGAGAAATACCTCCCCAGAAATACATGAACCAAAAACTCTGCCTACATTCTGGAATTGAGACCTTGAAATCCCATCCCTCAAAGAGTTTGCATTGTACCTGATTAAAGAAATGACCATTTATAGAAAAATTAAAACAAGGACGAAATGCACAGCAGTAAAATAAAAATAAAAAATCGAGAGAGCTTTTCAACATATATAAATAAAAATAAATAAAAAAAACAAATGAAGAAGAGAATAGATATTTTTACAATCACCCGCTGTGAGGAATTCAAAGAAGACAATTGAGGTTCATAAACGGGTTCAAAACTAACCAATGGAGGAATTAATTGATTCAGCTTTTGATTCTGATTTTTCTGCGAACCGGCGCGATTTTATCCTTAGCCTCAGCTCCGCCGGTGAAAATGGATTTTTTGCGGCGGTTTTGAGAGGAATGACCGACGAATTGAAAAATGGCTTGTTGGAGATTGTACTGAAATTCTCCATAGCTGAAGTCCAAAAGCAGAGCTGGATATTGTATTTGTTGTTATAGAAAAGGCAAAACTGCAAAATAGCCCTAATAATTTAGGGCGTGTCAACTTAATATCACTAAATATACTTGGTGGCAAAAAATAGCAGTTTAACCCTAATTTCGCCGGAAAAAAAAAACTCGCCGGATTCTTTTAATTTCCGGCGATAAATTTTGATTTTGATCAATTTTTGACAAATTCAATGCTGATGTGGCACAACAAAAATTAAAAAAATTATTTAAAATTAGAAATTTATTTTAAGAATCTGACATTATTTAAAATATAATATTTACAAAAGATAAAAAATATATTATAAAATCTAAAATTTCTTAAATATGCCAAAAAAGTATTATTAATTATAAATAAAAACAAAACTTGAAAAAAAATATATTTTTTTAAATATTTATAAAATCAAAACAAAATATGAAAAATTACCTAATAAAACATCTGAAAATATTTTTATATTTTAAATGTCTTTTAATATTTATAATAATTTTAGGAATTATAAAATAATTTTCTAGATTTATCTTAAAATATTTTATTTCATATGAAAATTAATTTCTTCTATAATTAAACTATTTTCTAGGTTTTTTTAATTATGTATTTTAATATAATAATTTACACATTAAAAAAATCATATTCTTAATAAATATTCTTCTATATTTATTACTGATTGTTTTCACATACTTCAAATAATTTCAAATTTTATAATATATTTACGCAAATTCTTTTGATTTATTTTTAAATAATGTTTTTAATATTTAAAATAGTTTTGGATTTTAAAATATTTTCCTAGTCTTTGTTTTAAATTTATATTTTAATAGTATTTTTTAACTATTTAAAAATAATCTCAAATTTTATAATATATATTTCTTCTCTGTTGTTAAAATTTGTAATTTAAATAATTTTTTAAAATTATTTTAAATTTTTAAAACAAATTTCTAATTTTGTAATATTTTTTTTAATTCTTTTTTTTTTTTGACACATACAACTTTTTGATCACTTTTTTGCCCGAAAATTGAAAGAATCCGGCGAGTTTTTCTTTTTCCGGGCGAAATTGGGGTTAAATTGCTATCTTTTTATAAGTTATTGGATAAATTTGCCACCAAGTATATTTAGTGGTATTAAAATTGCCACCACCCCTAAGTTACTGGGGCTATTTTGTAATATTGCCTATTAGAAAAATTAGAAATTGGGGAATTACACTGAACCCTATACTATTCGTGTTTTGGCATTTTTAAACATTGCCTTTATATTATATTTATATTTATGAGATATATCAGTTAAATTTATAAATTATATTCATAAATTATTATATTATAATTATATATTTTTAATAATAATAGTAGTAGTAGTAGTAGTAGTAGTAGTAGTAGTAGTAGTAGTAGTAGTAGTATTTTGTAAAAGTGTATTATAATTATTTTTTTATGTATTAGAAATTATATTATTTATATGAGAAAATGTTAGTAATATATATTATTATTATTTACCTAGGGTATCATTCATTAGGTAAATCCAATCGTATTTGACTTTTTTTTTTTTGCTCGAAAACTTTCCTAAGGAGGCAACTTAAAAAAAAAAATTCATACTTGGGGAGGCAACTTGATAGAAAAATACATTAGGAGGCAAAGTAAAAAAAAAATGAGATAGTTGAGGAGGAAAAAAAAAATTAAAAAGAAGTATAACTATAAAGATATTTTTGCCCTCGCATGTAAGACACGTGAACGACGTCCGGCAACCTTTTGACATGAATTATATTTTAGGAGGCAAACTCAAAAAAACGCAAACTTTAGGAGGCAACTTAATAAAAAAAAATACTTCAGAAGGTAAAGTCCAAATTTCGTGATATTTCAGAAGGCAAAAAAATCTTTTCCCTTATTTTTATTAATTACAGCTCATCGTTGAACTAGCCAACTAACTGCATTGAAATTTTACAACGCATGGAACCGGGTAAAATTTTGTGGCATTTGCCGTGATTGAGCCATGGAAGGAGGCACTTGAAGTTTTGGATCACCCACGACAACAAACACCCTCTAGAGCACAGATTGTTGTGAAGAACACACTGCAACACTAAGAGCACTTGGTTGATTGGGATTCTCTAGCCCTGAATGCCTATAATGTTATAAATATTTGTCCACATGCTCACGATGGTGCTACTATCACTGGGTCGGATCCACAGTGGGGCTGAGGGTTCTCAAATAGTTGTTAACTCGAGGAATATCATGTTGCTACAATAGAGATATCCCATCTCTTTGAGGAGTATATAGTGGAGGACTCGAACATTGATATCGCTCAACAACAGTAATAAAATATCTCTCTTTTTCGCAAACTTTTACCTTGTCCCAACACACTAAAGAAAAAGTTTAAATCTCGGAAAAGGAAGTTGTTACTTCATTCAAAATTGTTGTAGCCAATTATTCTCTAGCAATACGAGCAATGCACAATGGCTGTCATACAATCTTGGTCCGATATAGCCTACCAGAAAAGTCACTCTAAAAAGCACTGCTTCAAGAGGTTTTCTTATGAAACGTTGGTGTTCAAATTGTATTTCTTTTGTAATTGTTTTGGTTAACTGATTGGCTTTTGTTAAGCATTTCTCTTCTCTCTTTATTTTAATAAGAGGCATCGTGCCATAATTATATTTAAAAAAAATTATTATATATATATATATATAAATATGTAAAAAATCCAAAAAGAAGTTATATGTAATTCTTTAAGTATTTTTATTTAGTGCATTAAATTTAAAGAATACTCCTTAATATAACACAAGGTGTGATGTTCAAATTTATATTTTCAAGTACAAAGTGCCAAAATGTACAATTCAAAGTTACAAAATGCAAAAATCTTGTATTTCACCCACAGGGATAAAGGTAAGGCTTAGCGTGGATGGTAGCTCGTAGCCTCACTCAACTTTATAAATTCTCTAAAATTTAAAATATATACTTTATTATAAATATTAAAGGGGAGTGACCAATAAACACACAATAACGGGCTTGTATCCCACTGGTTCAACTTTTTTTCTTTTTTGGAAAACTTGAAAGTGATGACCACATAGATCCTCTATTATATGACAAAATCCAAACTCACCCCAAACCCAAATCTGTCCCATCAAATTGGATCTCATATAAAAGAAAAAAGGCACATAATCCACCTTGTTTTCTCCATCATTGTACCTTTCATCTCGTCGAGCCCCGAAGAAAACCCCCATCCCATACGAATGCTCTCTCCCCGCAAAATCCTAGCCCTAGAACGCTCAATTCAAGCATCAATCCCAACTAAACGTCGTGCGAATCTCATCATTGTTTGTACTTATCCTCTCCATATATCTATTTTCTTATTTCCTTTCCTCGTTTTCTCAATATTGTCGACAAAATTGATGCAGATGCAAAACTTGCGATCAGAATACCTCGATATTACTGCCCGACGTCATGCTAACTGAGTCTCTCAGTATCTCTCTCCCTCTCGTCCACTATTCATATTTCTTGGAGGTGCATCATTATGATAATCTCTTGCTAATAAAGACTTCTAGTTTAGATATTTTTTTCCTTGACTATCAATTTTATTTTTAAGTTTATTTATGGGCTATTGATCAATTTTTAAGGTTTTAATGCTTACTTCGTAGAACTGTATCAAAATTTAATCATAAGTTTTATTTATGATTTTTTTTCATTGCTTCTGGTAAAGAGCTATAAACTTGTTTAATTGGATTTCATTTAGGAAGGTGTTTTTACCATGTGGTTATTATAGTTGATTTGAGATATACACCAGTGAAATTCCTTTCAATTGTGCTAAGTGATATATTATCTGTTGGAATTAGTTAAGAATCAATTAAGATAAATTAAGGGATCAATCATAAAAACAAGAATCAGCGAAATACCTTAAATTAGTCTACGAATTATTCTATTTCCTTGTATGAATCTTCCTTGACCCTATATAAAGGAGTCTGTAATTATTTGTAAAATACACAAAAATGAATACAATTTACTTTACAATGATATACCATGTTTTAACATGGTATCAGAGCAGGTGATGATTCTAGGAACTCAGAACTAGATCATCATCGTTCCAATACCTTCTCAACCTTTCTCGATTCTATCCCAATACATTCTCGACCTTTTTTACGGTTTTGATCAAGACAGTAACCTCTTCTTTTTTCCCTGAAAAAAAACCACAAAATCCAAAATGTCAAACGATCCACAGACAACCCTCACAACTAATACAACCAACACAGCAGAAAATGAATTAACCCTCCAAATTGCAAATCTAGTACGAAACTCTGACAATGTTACACTCGGATTCAAACTGGATGGGAACAAATACTCACTGTGGTCTCGCCTCATGAGAGTTGTCATCGGAAGCAGAGGCAAATCCAGACACATTACTGGACAACCACCACCACCAAACGAAACAGATCCAACCTATTATCAATGGGAGGAAACAGACTTGTCTGTTTTCTCATGGCTCATACAGAACATGGAAGGGAAATTAGTAACAAAATTTGCTCAACATCAGACCTCCAAGGCCGTGTGGGACAGCCTGACAATCACGTACGGGAGTGGAACAGATCCATTCCAAATCTATGATTTTGAGGTAAAAGCCAACAAAGTCAATCTAGGACAACTTACACTGGAGGATTACTGGAACCAATTACAGGCCATATGGCTCACCATCGACCGAAGAGAGCCGAACCCTCTCGGCTGCTGTGACGAAGGGATCAATAAATACAGAAAAATAATTGCAAACCGCCGATTATACCAATTTCTCTCCGGATTAGATACCAAGTATGATGGTATTCGGCGAGATATCCTCAAGGAGGTACTGATTCCCTCAGCTGAGTCGGCGTTCTCAAAAGTGAGAAGGGAGGCCGCCCGGCTACAAATTTTGTAACCGGCAACCAACCCCACCGAGTTTATCTTGTGAAACTTGTAATTTGGCTAAGAGCTATAGACAATCCTTTAAACCAAATAATATACAAGTTAACTCTATATTTTCTTTGGTACACTCTGATGTTTGGGGTCCCTCACCCGTTGTGGGTGGACAAGGTTTTAAATATTTTTTGCTTTTTATTGATGATTGCACTAGGATGACATGGGTATATTTTTTAAAAAATAAATCTCAAGTGTTTGAAAAGTTCACACATTTCTGTACAATGGTACAAAATCAATTTCAAAAAAATATCCAAACACTTGTCTCTTACCGATAATGGGGGGGAATTTATCAATAATTCCATGAAGACCTTATGCCAGCAAAAAGGHATAARCCACCAAACCACTTGTCCCCATACTCCAGAACAAAATGGTGTTCCCGAAAGGAGGAATCGAATCCTTCTTGAAATGACCCGTGCCATGATGATTGAGTCTCATGTACCCACATATTTCTGGCCTGAAGCAGTTGCCACCTCTGTCTACCTACTGAATCGCCTTCCTACCTAGACACTCCAACTTAAAACCCCGTTACAAAAATTATCCACCCTCGCCAAAATACCTCTCGCCCTTACACTTCAACCTCGAGTCTTTGGCTGCTCCGTATTTGTTTATATTCCCAAACACGAACGAACCAAGCTCTCTCCTTGCGCAGTGAAGTGCGTGTTTGTTGGATATGGCATTAACCAAAAAGGATATAGATGCTACAACCCCAAGACTCGCCAAATCTTAATCTCCATACACTGCAATTTTCTTGAAACAGAGTTCTTTTATGCTAACCACCTTAGCAATCAGGGGGAGAGTGAGAAAGAAAGTGAGATTGACCTACTAAGTTGGCTGCCAATGCCAGTTTCGAAAGTAGATCCAACAGAGAAAGTTAACCTTGCCACTGAGCCAATGTCAAACACTGAAGCACAATCTACAGCTCCGCTGCCAGAACCTATGTCTCCTCTGCCACTGATATCTGAGGTAAGAGTTTCGGAACCTACCTCTATTTTTTAGTCTTCTAACAATCTTTTTCCAGCGATTGAACAGGAAGAGAATACGATAGATAGTGATACTGGTCGATATGTGTTACCACCCAGGAGTAATCGAGATATTCCTCCCAAATGATATACCCCCGAGAAAACCACGAGAAGAACTCAGTACTCCATTGGCAATTACGCCAAAGGAAATCTAACCAAAGTCTCTACAGCCTACGAAACAGCTTTATATGAAGAAGAGATCCCACAAACAGTGGAAAGGGCCCTCAAATCCGAACATTGGAAGAACGCTATGAAAAAGGAGATGGATGCGTTAGCCCAAAATCATACATGGGATAAATGCTAGTTGCTAGAAGGAAAAAAGTCGGTAGGATGCAGATGGGTGTTCACAAGTAAACGAAAACTAGACGGATCTGTTGAACGATACAAAGCTCGGCTCGTTGCAAAAGGGTACACACAAACATATTGGATAGATTATGTAGGAACCTTATCACCGGTGGCAAAGATGAACACTATTAGAGTTCTACTCTCCATTGCCGTCAACAAAGATTGGATACTTCATCAGTTTGATGTTACAAATTCATTTCTTCATGGGGAATTAGAAGGAGAGGTTTACATGGAGGAATCCCAGGGCCTCTCAAGTGAATTTGAAGATGGCGAGGTTTGCAGATTAAAGAAAACCTTATATGGACTTAAACAGTCCCCGAGGGCATGGTTTGGGAGGTTTTCCAAAACTATGAAGAAGTATGGGTATCAACAGAGCAATTTAGATCACACCTATTCCTAAAGAAACGCAGTAAACTGATTACCTATTTGATTATTTATGTAGACGATATGATCATAATAGGTGACGGTTCAGAAGAGATCAAGAAGTTGAAAGAGAATTTGTTTAAAGAGTTTGAGATGAAGGATATAGGGGATTTAGAATACTTCCTCGGGATCGAAGTACTCAGATCAAAAGGGGGAATTTTCATCAACCAGAAGAAGTACACTCTAGATCTTCTAGCTGAGACAGGAATGTTAGATTGCAAACCAGTTGATATGCCCATCGCTGTGAATCATGGGCTACGAATTGTGGAGGGGGCAAAACTAGCAGATTGAGGGAGATACCAACGACTTATAGGGAAACTAATTTATCTTTCTCATACCCGACCAGATATTACCTACGCTGTTAGTATTGTAAGTCAGTTTATGCACCGACCTCAAACTGATCACTTGGAGGCTGCGCTAAGAATTATAAGATATCTAAAAGGAACCTTTAGATATGGACTGCTGTTTAAGAAAACTGGACATCTGGAGATACAAGCCTATACAGATGCAGACTGGGCTGGAAATCCAATAGACAGAAGATCTACAGCTGGATACTTTACCTATGTTGGAGGCAACCTCGTCTCTTGGAGAAGCAAAAAGCAAAAAGTAATGGCCCTCTCAAGTGCCGAAGTAGAGTTTAGAGGAATCAAAAGTTGTTTAACTGAGGTTCTTTGGTTAAGAAAGCTATTGGTAGAATTAAATCTCCATTCATTTAAAACATGCCAAATGTTTTGTGACAACAAAGCAACCATCAGTATCTCACAAAATCCAGTGCAACATGACAGAACGAAACACGTCGAGGTGGATAGACACTTTATCAAAAAAAAAGATCGAGGGTGGAATCGTGGCGCTACCATTCGTGCGATCAAAAGATCAGCTCGCTGACATCTTGACCAAGGCCATAAATTCCAAAAGTTTTGCAGAAATTCTCGGCAAGTTGAGTATCGGTGATCCCGCCACTTAACTTGAGGGGGAGTGTTGGAATTAGTCAAGAATCAATTAAGATAAATTAAGGATCAATCATACAAACAAGAATCAGTCGAAATCCCTTAAATTAGTCTACGAATTATTCTATTTCCTTGTATGAATCTTCCTTGACCCTATATAAAGGAGTCTATAATTATTTATAAAATACACAAAAATGAATAAAATTTACTTTACAATGATATACCATGTTTTAACATTATCATGGGATTTGTATTGGATCGGTAGAAGTCTTTCTTGATCCTAAATTGAAGTGGCAGTGACTGCTACAAAAAATAAGCTATTAGATTTTTTCTGAGATTTATGGGCATTGAACTACTGTTGTTATTATGATTAACGTATTCATATAGAATTGCATTATACATTCACATGTTTCAAGAGTGGTATAACTACATCAAATAGGTATGGTTATTTTATCTAAATTATAAAATATGAGTTAACATAAGAAAAAATGTTTGATATGTCAATGGCATTAACTTGTTGTTAAGTGGAAGCTTTAAATGCGTTGTATAAGTATTAACTTGTTCTTGTCTTACTTTATTGTTATTATTATTTGTAGTCTATATTTTGAAGTTTGCAGTTAGTGTGGTTGGTAGTCATTAAGGTGTTTTTAAAAAAAACAAAAAAAAAAAAAAAACAAAAAACAAATCTGTTCAATTTTAATTTTGTTGTTTTAAAAACATGATTGGTATTTATTGGCAGTAATATATTTACTGAAAACGTTTTTCAAATGGTTTCCGTCTTGGCATTGATGCATCGGTTTTAACTAATTTCTAATCTTTTTTAAAACAATACTTGTTTGTTAATACCGTGTTTTTTAACCTTTACGAAGGTGTGGGCACTAAACTTATTATGATGCAAATATTTTAGTAAGTGGATTCATATTTGACTCTTAAAAAAAGTTGCTTAATTCATTTATAAATTGTATGTGCATGTCAAATGGGATATGGATAATAGCATGTCGTCCACATTAGGAAGCGTGAATTTGTGAATGATAAGCCAAAGAAAAAAATGCACAAACTAAACCTACTACTGAAAAGGGATGATTTGAAAAATAAGATCAAGGATAAGAAGTCGGGCATTGAGTTGAAGAGGAATTAAAAATCCAGAAGGTAGATTAGATTGAGATGTTTTTATTTATTTGAAAATGTGTGATTTTGATGTGAAATGTTATTTTTGATATTAATATAAATAGGTTTTGAGCTAGAAATATGAGATGAGTTCACTATTATTGCAAGATCGTGTTCTAACTTTATCATGAAATAAATGATATAACAGATTGAGACTCATAATTGTAAGTGCTATGTTGTATTTAAAAAGTCCTTCTTTTCTCTTGATTGGTTTTTAAGTCATTCTTTATTAGGAAAATATGTCACTTTGCATATACAATGTCACTGTTGCAGTAAAAATTATAACGTTTCCACTGCAATTTAATATAACAGTGTCACTTTTGTAATAAATAGTTATCACATTTTTTAATAATATAAATTTTAAACTAAAAGTTTCACTTTTGCACCATATACGCCAGACCTGGTTTGGGGTAGCTCTGACTCAGAGTAGTTAGATAAATTAAGAGAGGGCTAGAACAGCTCTGTCTCAGGGAAAGATCTAATTAACCCTCCCGATAAAACAGAATGTCAGGAGAGGTGGTTATCGCCCGGGATCCCTCCTGACTTAGCTATCTTGAAGAGATAACTAAAAACTTGAAGATTATGCCGAGTTGAAGTTCCGGGGACTGAGGTTTAGCCTGGTCTGGGTGAAAGACCTGATTAAGTCCTCTAAGAAATAGAGCTCGTCCTCATTATAGCAAGATTTGACCTGTTGAACGGCAGAGACACAAAAGGAAAGAAGAGCTGGATCACGACATTTCTGGTTCCTTGAATTCTGCTGGAATCCTAGAGAGCTGAAATAATACGGACTGAGGAAGACCTAGAACAAGGAAGACCTGACTAGAGTCAAGTCTGATATTAATACCGAGGTAATACAGGAGAAGGAAATAAGGAAGGCCTGGAATAGGGGAGACCTGTTTTCTAGATTCCCGACAAAGAGACAAGTGGGACCACTTGTCAGAACTGGTTGCCAAAACGGCCCTTGATTCGCGGCATGTGCTCCCGAGATCCCGGATGGGGTCTCCACTAGGAGAAACTATAAATATCTCAGTCCTAAGGCTGAGAGAGGTATGTCATTCTCTTGAAGCATTCCTTCTTATTTTCTGGAAAAAACACCTCAAACGCTTACTGACTTAAGCATCGGAGAGGTTTCCACTAGAAAACCACCGGTGGTTCATTCTAACTCATGTTTGTGGTGTAGGTTTGGGAAGCTCTTGGGTTTTTTTCAAATGTTATTCTAGTAGTCCACTTTTTGGGCTGAAAAAATTGGCGCCGTCTGTGGGAAATCTGGGCTAAGACGTGAGCTCCTTTTCCATGGCTTCTGATGGATTACGAAGAAACTTAGTGGGGGAACTTGGTGAAACACCCATCTCCGCCGTGCCTGGGATATGCCACGATCGGGAGAGACACCCCAGGCAAGGCCTGATGGAGTCGAGCCATCAGCAGGGGTTGCAACGGGCGCCGCTCCATCCTCCTCTGCCGGACCAATGCCTATTACTAGCGGCTTGCTGAATGACGCCTTGCTCAGGCAGTTATCGGAGCTAATCGGCAAGGCTGTAGAGGCGGCAGTTGAGAAAAAATTTGCTGAGGTTTCGACGCCACTGCCTGGTGCGCGGCCAGATCGGACGATCCCGGTGGTGGACACCGAGCCACTGCGCAACCAGCGCGTGGATCGGACTCCTCTTCAAGATAGAGAGGAGCTCCTCTCCACTTCCGATGGTGAAACCTCAAGCCAAACTAATCCAGGTCTGGTTGAACAGATGCAGAGTTTGCAAAAAGAGGTGCTGGAATTCAAGAGAAAACTGACGAGTACTGGTGTAGTGCCAGCACGGCGGGGCACCCCTTTCACTGAGGAGGTCATGCGTGATGACGTACCAGCTTCATATCGCTCCTTGGGCTTCGAGTATAATGGAACCACGGATCCGTGGGACCATCTCAGTCGCTTTGAGATCACGATAGCTCTGCATAAATTTTCGGACGCTGTTATGTGCCGGGTCTTCCCAATGACTTTTACCAAGTCAGCGCTGCTCTGGTTTAGCCAGTTGTCGCCTCGTTCTATTAGTAATTTTGATGAGTTCAGCTCGGCCTTCTTGCACCAGTTTATAAGCTGCAGGAAGTACCAGAAGATGCCTCTAGAACTGTTTAGCCTTAAGCAGAAGGAAGGGGAGAGTCTGCGTGCCTATATTAATCGTTTCACCAATGCCAAGCTGGAGGTGCCTTCTGCGTCGGAAGAGCTGTTGGTGAATGCTCTGGCACAGGGTCTACGGAGAGGTGAATTTTTCCAATCACTGGTTGTCAAACCAGCCCTGAAGTTTGGAGAGCTCCTAGAATGAGCTGAGAAGTATATTCACCTTGAAGAGGCTTTGAAGATCAAGTATGAGGGAGAAAAGAAGAGAGAAAGATATGATCGTGAAGAAAGGGGGGCAGTGAAAAAGCCAAGACCAGACTTGTCTGGAGGGAGACCTCGCTTTGACAGGTATACCCCATTGGCAACCCCGCAGGGTGAGATTCTACAGGCAACCGAAAAACACCCGGACCTGAAGTGGCCCAAGACCTACTCGCAGGCCTAGGAAGGAAAGGTCTGACTGCTTCTGCCGCTTTCATAACGAGTATGGTCATGATACTGATCAGTGCACCCATCTGAAAGATGAGTTGGAAAGGATGGTCCAGGCCGGGCACTTGAAGGAGTACGTCCGCATGAGAAGAGAAGAAGCCAGATCTGGCAATAAGAGTCATGACCGGTCTCGGCAGGGCAAGGGAGATCAGGATAGGGTGCGAACTGGAGGGAGAAGATCCGACCAAGCTCAGGTCATCCACGGAGAAATACAACTGATTACAGGTGGAGAGCTGGATGAGCACTCTAAGAGAACCCATCATAATTATGTCCGAGCTGCCAAGGACCTGGTCAGGATGTCTCGAGAGGTTGGACACTTGGCGTCTGCACCAAACATCTGCTTTGGTTCAGAGGATTGCGATGACATCCTAGCTCCGCATATGGACGCTTTAGTCATAACAACCACTATCGCTAATTATAACGTGCGGAGAATTTTTGTGGATACAAGGAGCTCTACTGATATCCTGTTCTTTGATTGTTTTAAAAAGCTGAAGTTGGACGTCGAGCTCGAGGAGGTGACTACCTCCCTGGTAGGGTTTGCGGGGGGTACCCTGAAACCATTAGGAGCGGTTAGGCTCCTGGTTACTTTGGGGGAAGAGCCATATCGCGTGACCAGGATGGTGCGTTTCTTTGTAGTAGATGCACCATCCTCTTACAATGTTATGCTTGGCAGACCTTCCCTGAGTCAGTTCCAAACTATAATCTCAGTTTTTCACATGAAGATGAAATTTCCCACTGAGGATGGAACTGGCGAGGTGAGAGGGGATCAATATGCGTCACGACAGACGTATGTTGAGTGTGTCAGGCGGAATAGTGAGGAAGAGAGGCTGAGTAAACGGGCTCGGATAGAGCAGCCACGGCAAGATCTGGCGAGAAGAGAGGAAGGGTTGATGCTGGTGGAGGTTGTCCCGGGCGATGAGAGTCGAGTTCTCCATGTGGGAGCGACGCTTAGCCCGGAGGTCTTGACAGACCTTGTGACGCTGTTAAGAGAAAGCGCGGATGTTTTCGCTTGGTCTCCCCAAGACCTGGTGGGGATCGATCCAGAGGTCACTGAACACCGCCTCAATATTTGCCCGGAAGTGAAGCCAGTCAAGCAGAAAAAGCGTAATTTCGGGCCAGAGAAGGAGGCCATTATAGAGGCAGAGGTAGATAAGCTCTTGAAGGCGGGGCACATCCAGGAAATACAATTTCCAGAATGGCTTTCCAACGCGGTTTTGGTCCCAAAGACAGATGATTGGCGGATGTGCATAGATTTTTGAGATCTAAACCGCTCCTGTCCGAAAGACCACTATTCCTTGCCAAGGATTGATCAGCTCGTCGATTCCACCTCCGACTGTGAGCTCCTGAGCATGATGGATGCCTCGCAAGGGTATCACCAGATCAGACTATCAAAAGAGGACTGGAAACGTGTTAGCTTTATAACCTCGAAGGGGACGTATTGCTATGTGGTCATGCCTTTTGGCCTTAAAAATGCGGGTTCTACATACCAACGGTTGGTAGACAAAATGTTCAAGAACCAGCTCGGCCGAAACATGGAGGTTTATGTCGACGATATGCTAGTCAAGAGCATGAAAGCAATATCGCATGTGGACGACTTGAGGGAAACCTTTGATACCCTAAGAAAATACAGGATGAAGCTTAACACCAAGAAATACGCGTTTGGGGTCAGAGCTGGAAAATTCCTAGGTTACATGGTCACAGAAAAGGGTATCGAGGCTAACCCCGAGAAGATAAGGGACATCATGGACATGCAAGAGCCCAGAAACGTGAAAGAAATGCAATGCTTGGCAGGAAGGATCAATGCCCTGAGTAGGTTTGTATCCAGGTCTGCAGAGAAGAGCTTGCCATTTTTCCAGGCCTTGCGGAAGAAAGCTAAATTTCAATGGAGTGATGAATGTGAGGAGGCGTTTAGATTATTGAAGGAGCACCTGGCCAACATGACTTTGCTTACGAAGACTGTCCAAGGGGAGCCTTTAATCTTGTACCTGTCTGTGGGGCAGCAGGCGGTCTGTTCGGTCTTGCTCCGAGAAGAGGGCAAAGTACAGAAACCAGTTTACTACTGGAGCAAGATCTTGCACGACGCCGAGGTGAGGTATGTGGAGATAGAGAGGGTAATGTTAGCCCTGGTAGGTACAGCTCGGAAATTGCGCCCATACTTCCTCTCCCATAGCATAGTCGTACGAACCAACCTTCCATTAAAAGCTATAATAAACAAGCCAGAGGCATCAGGAAGGTTGGTCAGATGGATTATAGAGCTCAGTGAATTCGATGTTCAGTTCGAAGCTAGAACAACAATCAAGGCTCAGGCCTTAGCTGATTTCATGCAAGAAATGACCGGTCCTACTGGTGAGCTGAAGGAATGGACAGTTTTCACGGATGGGTCTGTCTGTAACTAGGGCTGTGGAGCTGGAATTGTCTTAATGGATCCAGCAGGCGTGTCCACTGAGTTCGCCGTCCAGTTGAATACAACATTTTCCAATAATGCTACCGAGTATGAGGCCCTCTTAAGAGGGATTCAGATGGCTAAAGACCTGGGCGCAGAGCAGGTGTGCACTAGGGTGGACTCTCAGCTCGTTTGCAAGCAAATCAGTGGAGAGTTCGAGACGAGGGAGGAAGATATGCAGAAATATTTGACTAAGTTTAGAGAACTCGACAGAGGTATGAAAGGCTTAACGCTCCTACAGATTCCTAGGGAGGAAAACGGAAGAGCTGATTTCTTGGCGAAGATAGCTAACTCGGCTACAAATTGTCAGGAAAAGGTGATTACTCTACTGAAGGCAGATGGAGAGTTTGGGACTGAGCAGGTGTGCACGGTCATTGAAAAAGAGGATTGGCGCTCCTCTATAAAGTTATATCTAGAGCAAGGGGTCTTGCCAGAGGATAGGAGGGAAGCGGCAAAGATACGAACCAGGGCTGCCAGATTTTGCTTAATCAAAGGAGAGTTGTTCAAGCGAGGATTTGGCCAGCCTCTTTTAAGATGCCTGGGCCAGGCAGAAGGAGCTCTGGTACTTAGAGAAATCCATGAGGGGTGTTGTGGCAACCATATGGGCGCCAGAGCTCTGTCAAGCAAGATCTTACGGGCGGGATATTTCTGGCAAGTCCTACGAATAGAGGCAGAGGATTTTGTACGGAAAATGCAAAAAATGTCAAAAGAATTCATCACTGATACACAGGCCTGCAGAAGAACTCATTACAATGAGCTCACCTTGTCCATTCGCCAAGTGGGGGATCGATTTAGTTGGCCCCTTCCCCATGGCCCCTGCCCAAAAGAAATTTTTAATAGTCGCGATCGACTACTTTAGCAAGTGGGTAGAGGCTGAAGCATTGGCGAGAATTACAGAGGACGCTGTCATGAAGTTCTTATGGAGAAATGTCGTTTGTAGATTTGGTGTCCCTAGAATCCTGGTTTCAGATAATGGTACCCAGTTTATGGGTGCCAGAATCAGAGCTTGGTGTGCAAAAATGAGAATTGACCAGCACTTCACTTCTATTTACCATCCTCAAGCTAATGGTCAGGTAGAGGTTACCAATCGTATACTAGTACAGGGGATCAAGACCAGATTGGAAAGAGCTGGGGGTAGATGGGTGGAAGAGCTGACCGCAATTCTGTGGGCTTACAGAACTAATCCTAAGGAAAGCACAGGGGAGACGAACTTTAGTCTGGTCTATGGTATGGACGTTGTGGTGCCTGCTGAGATTAGCATAGAAACTCATTGAATCCAGAACTTTGTTGAGGAGCAAAATGAGTTATTGATGCAAGATGCTCTGGATTTGATTGAGGAGAGAAGAGACAGAGCGGCCGCCAGAATGGCACACATCAAGGGGCGTATAAAGGCGATATATGACAGATCTGTTGTAAAAAGACAATTTCAGGTGGGAGATCTGGTTTTGAAAAGATCTGATTTAGGAAAAGCCAAAGGAAAGTTGGATGCTGCATGGCAGGGACCCCTTCGAGTTACCCAAGTCCTAGATGGAGGAGCTTATAAGCTGGAAGATCTAGATGGGACAGCAATCCCCCGGGCTTGGAATATTACCAATTTACGAAAATTTTACACATGATTATAATTTTTTGACTTTTATTTATTTGGTTGAATAAAATTTCAGGTTTTTCCTTGTCCATCACAAACTTGAGTACGTGTTTAAGCCAGGATTGTCTAAGGATGGATGTCCTCAATTTTTCCTGACCTGGTTGTCAGATTAAGCTAGGATTGGCTAAGGACGGATGTCCTCGATTTTTCCTGACCTGATTGTCAATTTAAGCCAGGATTGGCTAAGGAAGGGTGTCCTCAATTTTTCCTGACCTGATTGTCAGTCTAAGCCAGGATTGGCTAAGGACGGATGTCCTCAATTTTTCCTGACCTGATTGTCAGTTTAAGCCAGGATTGGCTAAGGACGGATGTCCTCAATTTTTCCTGACCTGATTGTCAGATTAAGCCAGGATTGGCTAAGGACGGATGTCCTCGATTTTCCTGACCTGATTGTCAGTTCAAGCCAGGATTGGCTAAGGACGGATGTCCTCAATTTTTCCCGACCTGATTGTCATTTTAAATCCAGGATTTGCTAGGACGGCTGCCCACGATCTTCCTGACCTGATTGTCAGCTCAAGTCAAGATGGGCTAAAGACGAATGCCCCGATTTACCGGACCTGATTGTCAGCTAGAGTACACGAGCAAAGAATGAATCTTTATGAGGTAAGTTCTGAATTGCTAACGCTGATATAAGCATAAGTTGAACGATTTAGGCAGACCAAAAACCGATTCAAAGTTTATTTAAGCAAAACTGAGAAAACACGTATGATAAGCATAAAATTCACATATTTCATTAACTGCTGGAAAACACAAAAAGCGGGTTGCACACACCCTCCAGGAAGGTGGGCAACTTTGATTACAATAAATTGCAGAAAACAAAAGAGATAAAACCCAGACATTTATCTGGGTGAAGACCTCCGATCTGAGGCCAAATCTCGGCGAACGCGCCAAAGCTCACGCTCTGTCTCTTGCAGACGACGGCGATACTTGTCGGACCGCTCCGCAAGAGCATGAGCTTCGCCAGCAACGACGGTCAGGCGATTTACCGATTCGGCCAAATCCGCCTTCTCTTCATGCAGTTGGCAATTGACTTGTCGGAGCTCGGCCCATTATCTTTTATAATGACGCTTCTTCTGCCTCTTCCTCTCTAGAAGGCGATAAAGATAGCCGATTTTTTCCTTGAGCAAGACCAGTTGATCGGAAAGCTTGAATTTCTCCACAACCAAGGAGATGTTTTTTCTCTTCACCGTATTGAGTTCTTAGATCAAAGGAGAAGAAGACATTTTTCAGATGAATGATGAAAAAATGAAGCATGCATATACGTATTTATAAAGAAGACAAGCACGTGCCAAGGAATAAAAGTACTAGGGTTTCCGGAAATCCAGGAAACCCTAGAAGGCCAAAGGTCGCAATAAGATAAAATACATTTATTATTGATCAAAGACAGTTTAGTACAAAGATATTTTGATAAACAAAATAGAACAGATCAGCCACACAGGCCACAACTACAGATCTGTCTCTAAGAAAACATAAGAAGGAGAATTAAGCAGACAGGCTTCCCGGACAGCACGAGCTACATTGTAGATTGGCTGACCCCGCTCTTCCTCACGCATGATCTGGAGCTTGAGACACCTCAGCAAAATCTTTCGCGAACTGCGTAGACTCTTCCAAATCACCCAAGTTGGCGAAGGTTGGGGAATTGGCCACCACCATCACCAGCGTTGGGTCGGGGGTAGGAGAAGACGCCGAGGAAGAGGAACAAAAGGTCTGGAGATTGTGGTCAGCAAAAGTCAGATCGTCCAGCAGATGGAGGCGGTCGTCTTCGGCAACATAGGTAAAGGAGGTAGGCTCGGACGCGCCAGTGATAGGGGCAGCTCGGTCAAAAGGCAGAGAAGGACTCTAGGATATCCATTTGGCATGAGCATCCACGCCGAGAAGGAAGAATGCCTCCGCCTCAGGAACCAGAAGGTCATAAAGCTCAATCGATCCTAGAAAGGCCTGGCGCGTGGTAGCTCGAGTTAATTGGATCAGGCGCAGACCTTCTTCAGAGTTCAGGAATCCGAGCCTCCCTTTTGCCTCTCCTTCCGTGAGACCTTTGACTTCTCCATCAGCCTCGCCTTCAGCCCTGGCCTTCTTGGCTCTCTCCTTGAGCTTTTTGAGCTCTTCCTCGTGCAAGATGGCCTGAGCACGGGCCCTACCCTCTGCCTCCTGTTGCGCTGTCTTTGACTCCGATAACTCCTCCTTAACCGTAGCCAGCTCTGCTTTGAGCATCTCCACCTCGCCGTCAAGACCATGATACTTGGACAACAGCTCCTTCCTCTACTTCTTCAAGAGCTCGATCTCCGCTTTCAGATTTATTTGCAGTAAAGAACTGTGCGTTCGGGCTAGCAGAGAAGCTCTGAACACCACCGTCTAAAGGGGTAGAGCAGAGGAAAGTTAGCCGAAATTTTTGAAAAGGGGATAAGGAAGGGACATGTGGTAAGTGCTTTACCTGTGCCTCGAACCGGCAGAAGGACTCCACCAATTCAGGATCGGACATCTTGTCCGCGGTCCGGCGATCAGCGGCAGGAGCTAAGCCCATCATGAACTGCCTAGCTACTTCACCTGGGCAGTTCAGGACAGACCTGTTGAAGAAGATCTGGTTAGGGTTGGAGGGGACCTGGAAGTCCTGAGAGAATACCTCAGGGATGACTTCTGGCTCAGACCTCTTTCTCTTTCGCCTCTGCAACTTCTCTTCCCTAGGATCTTCAGAAAATGGGATCACTTGATTGGGGCTCCCAACTCAGGTGTGGCTCTCCTTGCTGGCTCTGGATTTTTCCTCACTGTCCCAGAGGGAGGGACAGTAACAGGAGTTGCCTGGGTCTACCCCTGGGCTGGATCTAAAGGGAGTGCTGCCAAGGTAACCTCCTCCAAGGTGGGAGAAGCTCTGGAGGATTCTCCCAGCAGGCTCTTTTGACCAGCCCTAGTAGCTTTCTCTTCCTTGTCTTCCAAGCGCGCCTTCAACATATTTACTGGAACAGGAAGATAGAGCTATTAGTACTCATTAATGACGAAGTTACAAGGATAAACGAATAGCCAGCATGAAATAATACCAATGCGATCTGGCAGAGGACCGCTCTGTTGTTGGGTTATGAAGAAGGTTAAGAGGTCAGGTTTGAGGACTTTAGTGATGTCCATGGGCTTGGAGTTGAGGGTTGCTATTTTTTGGGCTACGTGTGGGGGCCTCTCACCCCGGGGTAGGGAGGCCTGCTGCGGCAAGAGATCGATGGAGACAGGAGAAAAACCCCAATCTCCAGAACACTGGACGAAGAAGAACTTCTTCCTCCAGGCCTTGTGTGATGTAGGCAGACCAAACAAGAAATGAACGTCTGGTCTGGCACAGAGATAAAAAAAGCCCGAAGAACTCTTAGCCAAAAAGAGAGAGTGAAAGAGTTGGGACGTGGGAGTTATTCCAGAGTATTGGGCCACCAGATGAAAACCTGCCATTACCCGGAAAGCATTCGGAAGAAACTGATGTATCGGAATCTGGTACATCCGGGAAACAACAAGGATAAAAGGGTGGACAGGGAGACTTAAGCCGGCGTGGAAATAATCCACGTAGAAGGTTAAGTGTTGCGGAGGGGGAGCGGAAGCTCTCTCGTCCGGTGACGGACTGGTAAAGATAAAATCATTGGTAATATTAAAGGTGGCTTGGATGTCTCGCAAGGTTTGATTACTAACTATGGAAGAGATATTGTCGGAAGGGGGATTCGGAGGAACTACTGGGGTTCTCCCTAAGAAGGTTACCGGAAGTTCCTCCTGAGAAGCCACCGGAGGTGACTCTGAAGAAGAAAAATGTACAGTAGAGGTAGAGTTCTCCGGCGCAGCGGATGAACTCCCCTCGGTGGAATCAGATTTAGAAGGAACTACTGACATGATTAAAAGGGGGATGAGAGAGTACCTGGTTATAAGATAGTGAAAGCTGGACGGAAGTGGAGCGGAGTTGTAAAAGTCGCCGGAATTTTGGAGAAGGAGAGAATTCAGGACGCTGGGAAAATAGAATTTGAAAAGTGAAGGGAAAGAAGGAATATGGAGGGACAAAAAGAAAGTTGATGAATTTGAAAATCGGAAATCGAGGAGGGCGGGATTTGATGGGATCCCCGCATTTAATGTAAACAGTACTTTACGTGGTGAGCTGGAGCATCAACCGCCCTAGGTCAAATCACACGCCACCAAGTTGTCAGTTACGGAAAAGACGTGTGGGAATAGGGACCGTTTGGGAAAGCAAACCGACACCACTAATGCCAATAACTAGGGTTGTTTGGCAGGCAGATATCTCGGGATTCCCTCAGTACGAGAAGTCATAAGATACAGAATGGCCTCATTTATTTGAAAAGAACTTTGGGATATTACCGATCTACCCCAACTGTTTGGGGGAAGAGTTGATAGGGCAACATATACGCCAGACCTGGTTTGGGGTAGCTCTGATTCAGAGTAGTTAGATAAATTAAGAGAGAGCTAGAACAGCTCTGTCTCAGGGAAAGATCTAATTAACCCTCCCGATAAAACAGAATGTTAGGAAGAGGTGGTTATCGCCCGAAAAAAACACCTCCAATGCTTACTGACTTAAGCATCGGAGAGGTTTCCACCAGAAAACCACCGGTGGTCCTTTCTAACTCATGTTTGTGGTGTAGGTTTGGGAAGCTCTTGGTTTTTTTTCAGGTGTTATTCCGGTAGTCCACTTTTTGGGCTGGAACACCAACCCTTTTTAGAATTAAAGTTCTCTTATGTATCTAATATAAATATAATATAAAGTTATATGTTGTAAAAGAGTTTTTATTAGAGAAACAGCATAACAACGCTTCTTGGTTTTGAGATTGAGAATTCTTGAGCTTTCGTGAGATTTCTTAACTTTCTTCATAATAGAAATACACTGAAGTTGGATCTTGCAGTCGGAGAATTAATTGCTTGGATACGAGCTCAGATCTAGATTGAATTGAGTGGATACCATAGTGTTCAATTCAGATTTAGATTTACTGTAAGGTTTCATTCTTTCTCTCATTTATTTATTATATAAATATATTCGTTCACGGTATGGATCTGTTGGATCTAAATATTTTAAAACTTCTTCTGCACGAGTGTTACACCCAAAAATATGATCACGCCTGAACCTTGCGCTGTTTCCCAACCTGCACAAACAAACACGTCAGAAAAGGACCACCGGGGGTTTTCCGGTGGAAACCTCTCTGATGCTTAAGCTAGAAAGCGTATAGAGTGTTTCTGGTGAGCAAAGCAAGGAATGCTCAAAGAATGACATACCTCTCTCAGCCTTGGGGCTGAGATACTTATAGTTTTTCCCAGTAGGGACCCCTTCTGGGATCTTGGAAACAAAGGCCGCGAATCAAGGGCCGTTTAAACAATAAATTCTGACAAGTGGTCCCACTTGTCCCCCTGTCGGGGGGTCAAGGACCAGATCATCCCTAGTCCTGCTCTCCTTTCTTTCGGAAAGCCTGCCTTTATATTCCCAAGTTTATCTCACAGGAGTTCTCTATTAGCTCAGGACAAGTCCTGGGCTGGGGTGACTTCGCTCTGATCTATTCAGCTCTGAACAACTCCTGGGCTGGGGTGATGTTGTTCTACTCCATTCAGCTTTTGAGAAAACCAGGTCAAATCTCACCAAGCGTATGCTATCCTGAGGTCTCTTCTCTGGTTACTTAAGTCCAGATCTACCCTAATCCGGGTCTGGCCTATTCGTGCCTCATCAACTCCTCCCCCCGAAATGGTTGGGGTAGAGCTGTAACATTCCAAGGCCCTCACGAATAAATGGGGTCCCACTCATCCTTTATTGTTTCTCATATTGGTACGAATCCAAAGAAATCCGCCTGACGACCAGGCCTAATCATTGGCATTAGTGGTGTCGGCCCACATTCCCAAACGGTTACTATTCCCACACGTCTTTCCAACTACTGACAAGTCAGCGGCGCGTGACCTACCCTAGGACGGTTGGCCTTCTAGCGCATCACCTAGGGTACTGTTCATCTGTCCTCATTAAACGCGGGGATCCCATCAAATCCCCTTTTTCCTCGATTTTCGTTTTTTGAATTTATCCACTTCCCTTTTATTCCCGCTAGCTTTTCTCTTTCTTTCACTTTTCACATTTTCACCTTACTAAACTCTCGAGTTTTCTCTCTTTTCTCCAGTATTCCGGCGAACTTTTAACTTAGTTCTCTATCCAATTTCTCCGGCAGCGTTCGTAAACCAGGTACCTTTCTTATCCTTTTCTTCTTTAATTTCTGATAATGTCGTCGTCTCTTCCTCTTCCCGATGTTCCCCCAGTTACTCCTTCTCCGGCGGTGGGAGCCCCTTCTTCTCCGCCGTCTGTCGTTCCAGAAACGGCAAAGGTTTCTTCATCTTCGCTATCCTCCACTCCAGTCATGATGGCGGTTTCATCATCTCCGCCGTCGGCTACCCAAGAAACAGCGGAGGCTTCTTCATCCTCGCCGTCTGCTACTCAGGAGGCAGCGGCAGTCTCTTCATCCTCGCCGTCTGCTACACAGGAGGCAACGGCAGTTTCCCCATCCTCTCCGTGGGCGGAGGCGACCACCACCTCCTCCGAGTTGGAGTATCCTCCGCCTATCTCAGGCCATCCAAAAATCCCGTCCATCCTCAGTGAGCGGACAGTGGAAGAGGTCCGTTATAAGTATAAAATTTATGAACCTTTTTACCTTCTTAGTCCTCCGGCGTGTATTCTGGCCTGCCAAGCGCCGGCAGGCTGGTTGACTTTTTATGTCGACCAATTTCAGGCGGGTTTGCGCCTTCCGGTGAACCCCTTAATGCTAGAGATCGTCGCCCTGTACAAAATCCCTATCTTCCAATTCACCCCCAACTCCTTCAGGATCATGGTATGCTATAACCTGGGTATGCGCTATGCTGGTCTGGATCCGATAGCTCATACCTTCTTCAAGCTCTTTCAAGCGAAAGCTCTTTCCCAGGCTGCTTCTATATTACTGCCAGACCTGGCGTCCATTTCTTAATTAAGCTCCTGAATCGAACTTTTTCGCTTTAAAAATAATGAAAAGCTCGTCCGCAAGAGAACGGAGCTATTGTAGGCGATAAGCTGACTCGAGTCGAATCACAAGGAAGACTAATTGAAAACTATTTCGGTGTTCGATTTTAAGTACGTAGAAATGAAAATAAAAACTAAACTAAACTAAACACTCGATCAAATAGAGTTTGAGGTGTTCTAACATCTACGAGCAATAAAATTAAAAGCTTAAAAACGATTNCACTCGATCAAATAGAGTTTGAGGTGTTCTAACATCTACGAGCAATAAAATTAAAAGCTTAAAAACGATTAATAAAAACGAAGGTCAAGTGCACCGGAATCATCTCCACGATTGGGGTTGTCAATCCCGATGGTTCTAAACGACCCAAAGCACACTAGACGAATAAACTCAACCATAAACATCATCATATTCAAAAGCATCAAATTCAGCCATCAAACAACAACACGATTGGTATTAAAATAAATGAACAACTAATATAAAGAGAGCATTCATCAAGAAATGATTACGAAATACGAATTGAAAGCTTGAAGGTAACGATGTTCAAACTATCAACTAACTACATACTACAAACTATCTATCTAACATCTAAAGTCTGAAATCTAAGAAACTAAAACAAAAATACAGAAATTAAAACGAAGACGAAGAACAAACGAGGAATTGACGACCCGAACTTGCAATCTTCGACTCTTCAACCTGAATTATGCACGTAATTGAAATGGTGGCATGAACCGTGGGTTCTCTTCAATATCTGGACCTTTCCCCCTCGTCTCAGCCCTTTGAAAATGAAGAAACCACCGAATTTATATAGAATTTCAAAAATAACCGCTCAAACTGCCGGAGCGTCGACGGTGCATCGACGGTGCGTCAGTCGACGCGAGCCAGGCTGCACACGTCGACAGGCAGTACATCGACTGACTGGCCTAGGATTGACGCTTCAGAACCTTTGCGTCGACGGTGCGTCAGTCGACGCGAGCCAGGCTGCACGCGTCGGCAGGCAGTGCGTCGATTGACGGGCCTAGGATCAATGCTTCAGAACATTTGCGTCGACGGTGCGTCAGTCGACGCACCTGCATGGCTTCGGCTCGTCGCTCGTCAAGTTTTCCTCATTTTGAGCTGAGATGTTAACATTAAACAAAATTAGATTATTTCATACAAAATAACGTAAAAACACATTGAACACCATAAGAAACGAAAAACATAAAAAAGGAAGAAAAACGATAAAAAGATAAACTTAAAACAAATAAAAGCACACAACATACGAAGCAATAACACACTAAAATCACATACAAATATGTACAAACCAACTCCCCCACACTTAGCTTTTTGCTTGTCCTCAAGCAAAATCTAATCTAGACGTAGACAAGGAAAAGCTAATTACCCGATGACTTAATGACTAATGCATCCATATGATTCAAGAAGTTAATGCATTAGATCGACTAGAAACTCAACTAAAAGGACGACACGATATCATTGAGATAAGAGATTTAGACTAGCTTCCAAATACCTAAAAGTAACGAGTTGACCTCCATGTACGTCACCCATCCATGCCTCGGCCAAAGTCTATCCCTGCTCAAACCGCCAAGTCGTCACCCGACTAGCCCAGTTATCAAAACACCTCTTTAACAATATAATCTAAGAAATAAAAAAATAAAAGTAAGAACTCAACTTGTACAAGGTTTTCTCTTCTTGTACTTGTTTGAGAAATGTTATCAGTTGCATTTAGCAACGTAAGATTGGAGTCAATGAACTCTCGCTTTTGATGTATGTATATTATGCTCGTTTTGTACCTCATCTTTATGGGTACCTATTATTAAAAAAAAAGAAAAAAAAAAGAAAAAGAAAAGAAAAGAAAAGAAAAAGAAAAAAAAGAAAGAAT
>BMAC01000017.1:2478836-2510770 GCA_014905375.1 Phtheirospermum japonicum
TCAGTCGACGCGAGCCAGGCTGCACGCTTCGGCAGGCAGTGCGTTGACTGATGGGCCTAGGATCGACGCTTCAGAACATTTGCGTCGACGGTGCGTCGACAGTGCGTCAGTCGACGTGGGCGTAGCGTCGACAGTGCGTCGATGGTGCGTCAGTCGACGCACCTGCATGGCTTCGGCTCATCGCTCGTCCCATTTTCCTCGTTTTGAGCTGAGATATTAACATTAAACAAAATTAGATTATTTCATACAAAATAAAGTAAAAACACATTGAACACCATAAGAAACGAAAAACATAAAAAAGGAAGAAAAATGATAAAAAGATAAACTTAAAACACATAAAAGCACACAACATATGAAGCAAAAACACACGAAAATCACATACAAATATGTTTAAATCAGCTCCCTTCCTCCGTCAAGGCCTGGAGGAAGAAATTTTTCTTCGTTCGTTGTGATGGAGACTGGGGTTTCTGTCCGAAGCCCATCAAAAAGCTACCTTCCTATCCACCCCTCTCTGCCTCGGAAAGACCTCCCTATCTTCAAAAAACCATCTCTACCCTTAAAGAGAATCCCATCCATGTCACTAATCTCCTCCTTCCCTTTGTCCTAGACTTCTTTAATAAACGATCAGAAACGGGTGCTCTGACCAAGGAGATCGATAACATTCCTTTTATCCTGATCTGTCTTCATTGTATCTTTTAATTTCCGCAAGTCTTATCTTTTTGTCTCTTCTATTTTCAGAAAAGATGATGCATCAAATGTTTGAGGCGTCCAAGAATGGAGTAGGGGCTGCTCCGGAGCGAGTTGTTCTTGGGGCAAGTTCAAACCCATCTCCTCAAGCCCAAGGTTCACAACCCGCTCGCTTGCCGAGCTCCATCCCCTCTAGACCGCCTGCCCGCTCCACAGCGACGAGGGGCCCCTTCTCCGAGTCTGAGGAAGATATGCTCCCCCTGTCTAAGCGACCCCGCACAACTCGAAGTGGCCCAGTTGCTCCAATTTTCGGCCCCATTACGCGCAGCGCTCCCCCTCCAATCAACTCGATTCTAAGCTGCTCAGGGGAGGTAGCTCTTTAATACATGCATAGGCAAATGCTGCCCGCAGATCAAACCGTGCTGGAGAAAATGGATGACCGTGAGCTCCTGGAATCTTGGTGCCAGGATGAAGCGAGGGTGAATTTTCTTCTTTTTATTTTTTATTTCACATTAATTGTATGCGTTCTAATCCTCTTTCTCACAACCAGGCTCCTTCTAAGAGAGCCCTACTGGCTACTCGGGCGACTAGATCCATGATCCAATTTGATGTGATCAAGGAAAATAAGGAGTTGGCCGCGAAGTTCGAGCGCGTCAAGACTCTTGCCAAAGATCGCGGCCTGGAGCTAAAAAAGCACAGGGCGGAGCTGGAGGAAAAGCTGGTGGGGGAAAAAAGATCCCGTGACAAGATGATAGAGACAGCTCGGTTAGAGGCGAGAGATGAAGCTCTGGCAGAGGCGAGAAGATTGGCGGACGAGACCTTGGCGAGGGCCAAGGTGGAGTGGAGGACTGAGTTTTTGAACTCCGAGGAAGGCTTAAAATTGGTTCAGGCAGCGAGGGAGAAGACCCGAGAAGCTTTCTTAGGGTCTAAGGAGCTTTACACCCTTCTTTTCCCAGAAGCCGTGGTTTATTATCACCTCGGCCTAGATGAACAGGCTAAGTGGGCCTTAGTCAATCCTGGGGCCCCTTTCGACCGAGATCTTCCATTGGAGAACCCTCCTGAGACAACCTCTTTTTCTTATGTTCCAGAGCTAGATCGAATGCACACTACCGAGGCACCATAATTTGCAGAATATGTCTTTTCCTCCCTTTACTCCGCCGAGCCTCAGCGGTCTCAGCCAGACCTAGCTCTTGCTGTAGTTGCTCCCCCTACTTCTTCTCCCTACCTAACCTTTGCAGGTCTGGGTGAGCTACAAGGTGGGTCTTCACGTGGCGCATTGAACGAGGGTGTGGTGGATCAGTTGGCAGCAGAACTAGATGCCGAGCTGGAAGCCGGGACTTAGGTTTTTAGGGAAATTTTTTTTGCTTTTGATTAGTCAGACCTGTAGTTCGCCTGTGTGGATGGTCTGACTCTTTGTCATTTTCTGGATATGTACTGCAAATAATTAATAAATATATTTTGTCTTGTATCAACTCTTGTGTTTCTAGGGTTTCCTGATTTTCCGGAAACCCTAGTACTTTGATTCCTTGGCACGTGCCACTGTTTTCTTTATATACGTGCATGTATTACTTATTTTCTTTCCATTCTCTGAAATGGCTTCTTCTCCTCTTCTCGAAGAACTTGATATAGTGAAGCGGAAAAAAATCTCCTTGGTCGTCGAAAACTTCAAGCTCTCTGACAAACTGAACATGCTCAGAGAAAAGCTTGGCTACCTCTACCATCTTCTGGAGAGGAAAAGGCAGAAGAAACGCCACTACAAATGAGAGTGGACTGAGTTGCGGAAACTGAATCGTTAGTTGCAGGAAGAGAAGGCTGACTTGGCAGTGTCGGTGAGCCGGCTGACGAATGCCTCCGGCGAAGCGCACGCCCTCTCTGAGCGGGCTGACAAATACTGTCAGTGCTATCACGAGACCGAGCACGAGCTATGGCACGTTCGCCGTGATCTAGACGCTGATCGGAGAGCCTCTTAGGTTTTCCTGGGGGTTTTTTGATTTCCCTTTTGTTTATTTCCTGCTTTGTAATCAAATTTGCCGGTCTTCGTAGAAGACGTGAGCAAAGTCTTTTGTATTTGCCATAATGTTAATAAAACAAGAGTATTTTTCATTTGATTCTTCTTTCCATCCAATCAAACCAAGTGGATTAAAGTTTTCCAAGTTTTAGCCTATTCAGGCGTTTTAAACTTACCACCAGATCTGAAAAAGTAAGGTCTCCGCCTTCAATCAGCTCTTTTCTTCTGGTTCTGAGCTGGTAGTCAGGCTAGGCTTTTGTATTAAAAGTCCTTTAATCAGGTTGGTTGTTGTCATGAGCACCCGTATTTAGCCAATCTTGGATTATCCTGCCAATCAAACAAGAACATTTTACGGGCAGCCGCCGTAAGCCAATCCTGGCTTCTCCTGACAATCAGGTTAGGAGACTAAGATATTCGTCCTTTAGCCCTTCCTGGATTAAACTGACAATTAGGTCAGGTAAATGGAACATCCTCCCTTAGCCAATCCTGGCTTAAACTGACAATCAGGTCAGGTAAATGGGGCATCCGCCCTTAGCCAATCCTGGCTTAAACTGACAATCAGGTCAGGTAAATGGGGCATCCGCCCTTAGCCAATCCTTGTTTAAACTGACAATCAGGTCAGGAAAATGGGGCATCCGCCCTTAGCCAATCCTGGCTTAAACTAACAATCAGTTCAGGAAAATGGGACATCCGGCTCTCAGAGAAATGTGCTGAAGATATAATAAGAACAAACCTGCATTTTCATTATAAATGAACATTGTGAATTTCATTTTCATACATAAAATTTTCGTAAGTCTGAATTGTTCCAAGCTCGGGGTATCTCAGCGCTGTCTAATTCCTCAAATTTGTATGCACCACCTGCCAAGATTTTTGTGACCCGAAATGGTCTTTGCCACACAGCATCCAGCTTTCCTTTGGGTTTTCCCAGGTCAGCCCTCCTAAGAACCAGATCTCCCAACTGGAATTGCCTTTTTTGGATAGTTTTGTTATAAGCAGCCCGGATTCGCCCCCGCACATGCTCCATCCTGACCGCCGCTTGATCTCTTCTTTCGTCAATCAAGTACAACGCGTCCCGTACTAATGCGTCATTTTGAACTTCGTCGAAGTTCTGTACCCGGTGAGTTTCGAGGCTTATCTCCGCGGGAATGACGACATCCATACCGTAGACTAGACTAAAAGGGGTTTCTCCCGTGCTTTCCTTTGGATTAGTATGATAAGCCCAGAGTATAGTACTTAGATCTTCTACCCATTTTCCTCCAGATTTCTCTAAGCGCGACTTGAGCCCCTGGACAAGGATGCGACTAGTCACCTCGACCTGTCCATTTGCTTGTGGGTGATAAACGGATGTAAAGTGCTGCTGGATTTTCATTTTGGCACACCAGGCTTTAATTTTGGCCCCCATGAACTGGGTACCATTGTCTGAGACTATTACCCTTGGAATGCCAAAGCGACAAACAATATTTTTCCAGATGAAGCCCATCACTGCTTCTTCCGTGATTTTTGCCAGAGCTTCCGCTTTCACCCATTTGCTAAAGTAGTCAATGGCCACGATTAGAAACCTCTTCTGGGCTGGAGCCATTGGGAATGGACCGACCAGGTCAATCCCCCACCTTGAAAAAGGACAGGGAGAGCTCATTATCATGAGCTCTTCCGCTGGCCGATGAATTAAAGGAGACATCTTCTGACATTTTTCGCACCTTTTAACAAAGCTTTCCGCCTCTGTTCTCATTGATGGCCAAAAGTATCCATCTCTCACCATTTTACTAGCCAAGGCCCTTGCTCCCATATGGTTTCCGCATCAACCTTCATGTACTTCCCTGAGGACCTGAGTGCCCTCTTCAGAACTCAAACATCTCAACAGGGGTCGCCCAAATCCTCGTCTGAACAATGTTCCTTTAATCAAATAGAAATGGGTAGACCTGATTCTCACTTTTATTCCCTCTCTTTTATCCTCTGTCATCTCTCCCTTCTCCAGGTATTCTTTAATAGGAGAAAGCTAGTCTTCCTCCTCATTTACAGAACACACCTGGTCTGTACCGAATTCGTTATCCGCCATCAACAAAGTAATTGTCCTTTCCTAGCAATCTACGGCCGAGCTCGCTACTTTAGCCAAACTAGTGCTTAACCCGTGCGATGCACGGAGCGAATTAAAATGAATGGTATAAATCTATTTGATGTAAGTGTAATATTATTGATTTATTAATGTAATGTAATAACCTAAAATACTCAAGTCATGATTACTGGTCAACACAAACAAATTTAAAACAAAGGGCGTGGATATACGCACCTCTTTTATTTATTAGTTCACCCCACTAACAATGTTATCACAAAAATATCAATATTATCCTTAAATCCTACACCACCAATTACTTTATCTCCTTTAATTCTCCACCACCACTCCAGCGCTGCCCATCACCGTCGTCGCTTCCATGACCGCCGTCTATTGAAGGATATAAACAAAACATGCGCACATAAATACGCCAAAATTGCCTTGAAAAAAGGTCATTCGAACCAAACTTTCGAACACAAACTATTGTTAAAAAAATTGGTTTGAACACAAAATATAACTACAAAAATTAATTCATACACAAAACACATGTTTGAAAAATCGATCTAAACATCCCCTTTAAGGCTAAAAAAGGGTTGTTTGAATTTTCTTCGAACAATGTTGTATTGTTCGATCAAAAAGTTCAAACACATGACATATGCTCGAGAAACCAGAGAAGAATAATATAGTTGTACTTTAGTCGTACTTTATTGTACCTTTTACTTTAGATATAATTTATATCAACATAATTATAAAATTATCAAATAAACCTCTAACCAATGAAAATATAATACTTGTAGTATAAATTTGAAAAAGAATATAAAATCAACTAAATAAATACAAAAAATTGTATTTAGATTATCAATATATATTAATTAAATTAAAATTTAAAAAGTCACAAAAATCATATATATTATAAATAATATAAAATAAATCACAAAATTTTAAAATTCAATTAGAATATTATGAATTTTAAATAATTATTTAATAATAAGAAAAACAAAGAAATGTTATAAAGTAATAAAATAAACCATAAAAGAAGATGAAATATGCTAAATATATATAAGAAATATATTTATATACAAATATTTATCAAATTATTTTTAAAATAAAAAAAATTACGAAGATAGTAATAGTATAAATAATATAAAATAAATCTTATTTCACAATAATTCTATACAATAAAATTAAAAATAATTTAAATCCCAAATAATCATTTACTAATCCTAAACGCAAAACACACTTAAAATGCTATATATAATAAAATAATCAGAAAAATATGAATTTAGTTAAATATATATAACATATATGTTTTCATTCTAAATGGTTCTTAATAATTTCTAAAATGAAATAAAATATAATATAAATATAAATATTATAATATAATATAATAATATAAATATGAAATTATTTTGAAATCAGATAAAAATATAATAAAATTATCATTAGTTTATAAATATTTGTTTTAAAGACGTTGAAAGAATAAATTGCCTATAGTGATAAAGTAAATCAAATAAATATATAAAAATTAATTTTAAATAATTTTTTATCTATTGAAAGTTGATAATAAAACAATAACAAAGATCAAAAAGTTATGAAATATAATAAAATAAATCTTAAAATACTTTAAAATAGAAAGTAATATACTTAATTAATGTTGTATTATAAAAAATTATCTGCTAAATCTAAAAAATAAAAAAATATAAATATTATGAAAATATATACAATACTAAAAAAAGGGAAATACCAAATAAATTAGGCATCGTATTAAAATTTTAATCGAGGGCCTTTGTATTCTATTTTATTATAATTATTTTTTTAAAATCAGTTTGGTAATTGACTCGAGATAGCCACTGAGTAATTTAACCACCAAGTCATCGAGTCAGTTGATGAACCCTATAAATAAATTAAAATTTATATATAGATTTAAGTTATACTAAAGTAATTATATAACCAAGAGTAATAAATAATTGATGTGTAGATTTCTAACGTTGAATAATTAAAGCTATAGTAATTAGTCACAAGTTATTAATATACAAATGTTCATAAATAATTATTCAGTTAAAATTTTAAAATAATGTATTGAATTCTTTATATTATGCGAGTATATAATCAATTTTTTGTTCTACCCACATATAATTTTAATTTCAATATTTAATCAAATAATTGTATAAAATTATTTTCCTTTCACTTATGTTCATAATTTGTGACACGTTCATGGACAATGTTTGGGTCATCCGAGTTTTACTTGAGTCACATATAGAAAATTGAAAGATATGACGCTATTAGGTTTGTCCTCATATCACCTAGTCTGATCAACAAATAAAATTATGGAAGAAAAGACAAGTTCTTGTTACCGATTATAAGTGTATTTGTGTGTGTGTGTGTGTATTTTTTATTCGTTGCATCAATTTTTGGTTGTACTCGTACTATCCTTTTTTTTAGTTGACAAATTACTAAATAATTTTCTAAAATCAATTATAAAATTTTATATTTTTGTTATTCATTTTTTTTCAATTTTATTTATATTATATTATATTTCTTGTAATTTTTAAATTTTTTTAATTTTATATTTAGTTAATAATTTTCTATAATTTAATGAAACTTTATTGTAGCTATGAATTCATATTTAATTTTATAATATTAGCAAATTTTTTGTTTGTTTTCTATTTTTTTTGTATTTATTAAATAAATATTTGTAACTTAATTATAATTTTTTTTTATTTTTTTTATAATGAAAACAAATTTATTTGATATCATTTGACATATTTATATTTTGATTTACTTTTTTGGATTTTGAAGATTTATAAACTCATTATTTAGATATATATATATATATTATATATTATATATATATATATATACTATATATATATATTATATATTTATATTTATATTTTATATTTATATTTTATTTTTCAGATCTCATACACACACACACACACACACACACACAATATTTTGTTAGTTGATATTATTATTTTTCTATTTTAATTTTCTATTTTTATCAATTCTCTTTTTTATTTTTAGATTTATTTAATAACTTTATAGAATCTAATTATAAATATTTCGAGTTAATTTAACTTATTTTATGAATTTTCTCTTTAATTTTATTTGATTATTGAATTTTCGAATTTTTTTCATACTTACTAAATAAATATTTATAGTTTAATTATAACTTCTTATATTTTTGTCTATATGATTTTATTAATATTTTATAATCTTATTTTACAGTATTTGAAAATATTTATGTTTTACTTTTGCTTTTTTGGGTTTTTAAATTTATTAACTAATTTTAAATATACTTATATATTTGTTTTAAATAATTTTTTAAATTTTATATTTTCTTAAAAACTTTTATATTATTTTGATTTTTCTCAGAATTTATTTATAAGTATCCATAATTATTCTATATATTTAAAATTTTCTTTATATAAATCATAATCTTCAAAAGAATATTTACATAAATAATTATATAAGTAATAAATATGTATACTACAAATAGTAAGTAAAATGGGCGGGGAAAACTTTAAGAATTATTTTTAGAAACGCTAGCCTTTATATATATATATATATATATATATATATATATATATATATATATATATATATATATATATATATATAATCAGCTCTCCTGTTTTCTTCTCTAGGAATTTGGAGGACAGTCAAGGCTTTCATATCCTTGGCGAGCTCTTTGAACCGAGCTAGATATTTTTGCATATGCTCATCTCTTGTCTCAAAATCGCCATTTATATACTTGCATACCAATTGTGAATCTACCTTAGCACATACCTGCTCTGATCCCAGGTCTCTTGCCATCTGAATTCCTCTCAACAAGGCTTCATACTCAGCCGCGTTATTAGACAGAGCGTAACTCATTCGAACTGCGTACTCGGTAGCTACACCCGCCGGGTTAATTAAGACTATTCCTACTCCACAACCTTGACTTCCCACCGAACCATCCGTGAAAATTGTACATTCCTGCTTTTCATCGGGAGAGCTGGCCATTTCTTGCATGAAGTCAGCCAGTGCCTGAGCTTTAATAGCTGTTCTGGCTTCAAAAGTTATATCAAACTCGCTGAGTTTGATTATCCATCTGACCAGCCGTCCTGACGCCTCTGGTTTGTCCATAACGACTCTTAATGGCAGGTTGGTTCGCACAATTATGCTATGTGAGAGAAAATAAGGTCGTAGCTTACGTGTCGTGCCTACCAAGGCTAAGATAGCCCGCTCCACTTCTACATACCGATTTTCCGCATCGTGCAACACCTTGCTCCAGAAATACACGGGCTTTTGTATCTTGCCTTCTTCTCTTAATAAGACCGAGCTGACGGCTTGCAGTCCTACCGAAAGGTATAAAATCAAGGGCTCACCTTGAATTGGTTTGGTAAGTAATGACATTCCTGCCAAGTGATCATTCAACATCTTGAATGCCTTCTCACATTCATCATCCCACTGGAATCTAGCTTTTTTTCGTAAGGCTTGAAAAAATGGTAAACTCTTTTCAGCTGAGTGCGAAACGAATCTACTCAGAGCGTTGATTCGACCTGCTAAGCACTGCATTTCCTTGACATTTTTTGGCGCCTGCATTTCCATGATAGCCCTTACTTTTTCCGGGTTTGCCTCGATACCCTTTTCTGTGACCATATAACCCAGGAATTTTCCAGCCCTAACCCCAAATGTGTATTTCTTGGGGTTGAGCTTCATTTTGTACCTCCTTAGGGTGTCAAAGGTCTCTTTCAGATCATCCACATGTGAGGTCGCCTTAACTCTTTTGACTAACATGTCGTCCACATATACCTCCATATTTCTTCCTAACTGTTCCTTGAACATTTTATCCACCAGTCTCTGATATGTGGCTCCCGCATTTTTGAGACCGAATGGCATGACCACGTAACAGTACGTTCCCTTTGGGGTTATGAAGTTGACCCGTTTCTAGTCCTCCTTTACGAGCCTGATCTGGTGATTGCCTTGTGAGGCATCCATCATACTTAATAGCTCACAGCCAGACGTGGAATCGACCAATTGGTCTATTCTAAGAAGAGGGTAGTGGTCTTTGGGGCAAGCACGGTTGAGATCGCAAAAGTCTATACACATGCGCCAAACCTCCTGAGTTTTAGGGACTAGCACTGCATTAGAGAGCCATTCAGGAAATTGTATCTCTTGGATATGTTTGGCCCTCAGCAGTTTCTCGACTTCAGCCTCGATGATTTCTTCTTTCTCCGCCTCGAAATTCCGCTTCTTCTGCTTAACTGGCTTCTCTCCAGGGCCGATATTGAGATGATGTTCGGCCACCTCTCGGTCTATCCCGACTAGGTCTTCGGGAGACCAGTCAAATATGTCCACGCTCTCTCATAATAATGCCACTAAATCTACCAAAACCTCTGGGCTTAGGGTACTCCCACACGGAGGACTCGATTTTCGTCTCCCGGTACGACCTCTACCATCATCAGCCCTTCCTCTCTCTGAGCCAGACCCGACCTTGGCTGTTGCAACTGAGCTCTCTTACTTTGTTGTTCTTCCTCATCGCGTCTGATGCATTCGACATACGTCTGCTTGGACGCGTATTGATCGCCCCTTACTTCACCCGTTCCATTCTCCGCTGGAAATTTCATCTTTATATGATATACAAAAATTACTGCTTGGAACTGGCTTAAAGATGGTCGTCCTAGCATGACGTTGTATGAAGATGGTGCATCAACAACCAAAAATCGCACCGTTCTGGTCACTCTATATGGCTCTTCACCAAGCGTCACCAAGAGCCTGACCGCCCCCAAGAGTTTCAAGTCTCCCCCTGCAAATCCCACCAAGGAAGTCGTCACCTCTTCCAACTCCACATCTAGCTTTAATTGCTGGAAACAGTCATAGAATAGGATGTCGGCAGAGCTTCCTGTATCGACAAACACCTGCCTCACGTTATAGTTGGCAATAGTATCCATTATAACCAGGGCGTCCATATGAGGGGCTAAGATACCATCCCCATCTTCTGAGCCAAAGCAAATATTTGGGCTGGAAGCCATCTGTCTCACCTTACGCGACTTCCGGGCCAGATCCTTTGCGGCCCGGACATAGTTGTGCTGGGTTCGCTTGGAGTGCTCATCCCACTCTCCACCAGTGATCATTTGAATTTCTCCTCTTATGTCCTGGACCTGATCGCTCCTTCTTCCACCGCTGCGTCTGTTGTCCTGCTCATTCTTTCCCTGTTTGGGTAGATCATTACTACGATGACCAGACCTAGGTTCCTCCCTTCTCATCCGTACATATTCCTTAAGGTGCCCAACCTGCACCATCCTTTCCAGCTCATCCTTCAGATGAGTGCATTGATCTATGTCGTGCCCATATTCGTTATGAAAACGACAGAATCGGTCAGACCTTTCCTTCTTAGGCTTCTGTGAATATGTTTTAGGCCACTTCAGGTATGGATGCCTTTCAATTTCCTGTAGGATTTCCCCTTGTGGAGTCGCCAGGGGCGTATATCTGTCAAAGCGAGGTCTCCCCACCAACAGGTCTGACCTGGACTTTTTTACTGATACCCTCTCTTCTCTATCGTATCTCTCTCTTTTCATCTCTCACTCGTCCTTGATTTTCAGGGCTACTTCCAAATGGATATAATTTTCGTCTCTCTCCAAGAGCTCTCCGAACTTCAGAGCTGGCTTCACCACCAGCGATTGGAAAAACTCTCATCTCCTGAGGCCTTGTGCAAGTGCGTTCACCAAGAGCTCCTCTGACGCAGAAGGAACCTCGAGTTTTGCATTAGTAAATCGATTAATATAAGCACGTAAGCTTTCGCCTTCTTTCTGTGTTAGACTAAACAGCTCAAGCGGCATCTCCTGGTACTTTCGGCAGCTAGTGAATTGATGCAAGAACTAGAGGGTAGTGGTCTTTGGGGCAACCCGTCTGAAGCCATTCAAACTCACGCCTTATCTCAGAACTTCCCACAGACGGCGCCAATTGTTACACCCAAAAATATGATCACGCCTGAACCTTGCGCTATTTCCCAACCTGCACACACAAACACGTCAGAAAAGGACCACCGGGGGTTTTCCGGTGGAAACCTCTCCTATGCTTAAGTCAGAAAGCCTATAGAGTGTTTCTGGTGAGCAAAGCAATGAATGCACAAAGAATGACATACCTCTCTCAGCTTTGGGGCTGATATACTTATAGTTTTTCCCAGTGGGGACCCCATCCAGGATCTCGGAAACAAAGGCCGCGAATCAAGGGCCGTTTAAACAACAAATACTTACAAGTGGTCCCACTTGTCCCCCCGTCGGGGGGTCAAGGACCTGATCTTCCCTAGTTCTGATCTCCTTTCTATCGGCAATCCTACCTTTATATTCCCAGGTTTATCTCACAGGAGGTCTCTATTAGCTCAGGACAACTCCTGGGCTGGGGTGACTTCGCTCTGATCTATTCAGCTCAGAACAACTCCTGGGCTGGGGTGACGCTGTTATACTCCATTTAGCTTTTGAGGAAACTAGGTCAAATCTCACAAAGCGTATGCTATCCTGAGGTCTCTTCTCTGGCTACTTAAGTCCAGGTCTACCCCGATCCGGGTCTGGCCTATTCATGCCTCATCAACGAGTATAGTGTTCGTCTCTACGAATCCCAACAATGGTATCGGAGCCCGGTGCTGTGTTAACGATCATGTTTATAATATTATAATATAATCATTGACTTATTTGTTGTTAAATGGTTTTAATTTGACTAATATCATTAATAGGTTTTTAATTTGATTAAAGGTTTTAATTTTAATATTTTCATTGGGTTTTTTTAAAAAACCCCTAGAAACAGAAAATTAAAAACGGATTTCAACCTTGAATCCAATGGGGTGCATTGCCCAAAAAAAATCCCTCAGACTTTTCGCCCTCTTGTCGACCGGTGCGATAAACTGTAGAGAGCGGTCATTGATGCAAGCAACAGCCGGCGTCCGACTGGTGGCACGAAGACGGGGTAGCGATTTTGGGTCATCCACTCCCGTCTGGTTTAGCCCGAACTCTGGCAGATTCGGTAGTTTTTCTAGCAGGCCACTGCTGCCAGTGCCGGTGCTTCGGCTCTTCACGAGCCTTAGTCTTGTGCCGGTGGTGGTGGCTGGCGAGGACCGAATCGAAAGCCCTAAATTTGATTTAGAGCATGGTTAATACATTGAGAATTTGATATAGTTTTGGGCTTGATTATAATTTTAGAAATTTATGAAATCACATAATTGTCCTAAGTTTTTTGAAAACTATGAGGGTGCTCAGAACTATTCTGAAATTGTGGTTTGTCCCTAACAACTTTTCAGAAAATTGTTTTAAGTCCACATGGCATTTTTGTATTTATCAAGATTCTCAAAAATTACAGAAAGGTTCCTATTTTAGAAAAGTGTTAAGGCCCTGTTTGGTTGTGCAGAAAATTATGAGAATTGTATTTTTAGCTTAAATATTTTATATTATATTTTTAAAAATTATTTAGAAATAAGAATTAAAGTTGGAATTTAATAATTTCTAAATTCATACCCCTTTTTTAATTAATTTAGAAATCAAATTAAACTTGGAATTTTTATTAACCCATGATTATTATTATATTATTGCATTATTTGATAATGTGAATTAAATTAGAATTTTGAATTTTAGTTTAATTGTGGAATTTTCATCTACTTGTCTTAATTGTCTATGTGACTCGTATATTATTTTTTAGTATAGAGTCCGCATTTATTGTCTGGTAGGCGATGTCCAGTATTTATCAAATCGTTTGCTTATCAACTCTGGGTAGGAGGCGTCCAGTATTTGTCGGACCATTTTCTTATAAATTATGGGTAGGTGGTGCCCAATAATTTTTTACTGTTCCTTTAAATATTGTTAATTTTAAACCCCGATAAATGTTTCACAGTAAAATATGAGTCTCATCTTGGATGAATGCAATGTCCATTACAATTGGATGAGTACGAAACCATTTTTGTCCATGATTATTTTCACCCTAGTGCTTGCTCCTATCGACGAGGTTAAGGCTTGCTCATAGATGCAAGTGTGTGCGATCGTGTAATGGGGTTGACTTACTTAGTTCCTTCTTGTCGCCCTAGCGTCAGAATCAACTAAGGGCATATGATCAGATTAGGTTTGATCGGCCAAGAGTTATAGTTGTCTATAACTTATTTGGAGACCTACCTATTATGCTATTGTGGTCATTAGCCCTAGTAGAGGCTGCAATAGTATGAATGTGGATCTTAGCTCGCTATGATCATATTTGGTATGAGTCCGTATTCTACCATGGGGTCATGAAGAAAGTTAAAATAGTAGGAGCTAATTATTAAAGTCCTTGTTAATTAGCTCATAATTGTAATCATAGGAATTAGAATTAGAGTATTAATTCCTACTCTATTTATTTCTCTAGATTAGTTAAGATGTCCAATTTATCATTGACATGCTTGGTTTAAACAAACAAGTTGACTGGACAAAACTTTATGGATTGGTTGTGCGATCTGCGTTTAGTTATGAGACAGGAAAAGATTGAGTATGTGTTCACACATGTTCCTAAGATTCTTAATAAAGATTCTCTTGAATATGCCAAGTTTGACATGAATAGTTATGGAAAACATAAGGATAATGACACTTCGGCACAGTATCCCATGCTAATTGCGATGACGATGGAAATGTAGAGGCAGCATCAACACATGGCCCCTTATGAAATGTTGGAGCATTTGAGGAGCCTCTATGCTTCGCAAGCTCAAACTTCAGATTATGAGCTGCTAAGAGATTGCTTTAAGTGCAAGCTTCATGATGGGGGTAAGGTGTCTGAGCATGTCTTGAAGATGATAGGGTTGATTAAGTGGTTGGCTTCGATTGGAATGAATCTACCTGAGAATGTCTCAGTCAACTTGATGTTGAAATCGCTTCCTAGTTCATTTGAAAGTTTCATTATAAGTTATAATATGAAAAATATTAAATAGAAGCTTCCCGAGCTTCATAACATTCTTAAGACCTATGAGTATTCCACTCAAAGGGGAAAAACTATACTCATGGTGAGTACATCTGCCAGATCTAATCTGAAAGGTAAGAAAAACAAAAAAGAAAACTAAGGTCAGGCCTAATCCTGGGGCTTTGAAGCCGAAAGGGGTGCTCATAAGAATTTAACATTGGATAAAAATATGTGCTTATATTGCAAAGAAATTGAACGTTAGAAGAGAGACAGTGAGAAGTGGAAAGTATTAGATGTTTCCGAGTATGTCTATTAATAACTCTCACTGCTGGATATTTGACACCTGATGTGGCTCACAAATTTTTAATAATGTGCATGGGCCAAGTGATAGCAGGATGGTTAGACCCGGAAAAGTTTGCATGCATGTGGGAAATGGAGCAAAGTTTTTTGTCGAGCGCGTAGCAACTTATTGATTAGATTTACCCTCAGGTCATAGACTTTATATATATATATATATATATATATATATATATATATATATATATATATATATATATATATATATATATATATATATATATATATAGTCCCATCGATTAACAAGAATATTATTTCCATTCCGATGTTAGACGTAGAAGGATTTTCCTTCCATTTTTCTAATAATAGTTATTTATTTATGCAAATTGGTGTTGTTTATGGAAATGCTCCTCTTGCGAATGGTTTATATGTGCTTGATTATAGTCGTGGCATTCTCAATGTGCAAAATAAACGTATAAAGTTAAGTAATATGAATAATTCCACTAATTTATGCCATTGTAGGCTTGGTCACATAAATGAAAGATGAATCACAAGGTTAAGAAAGTTAGACTACTTAACACCATTTGACTTTGAGTCCTATGGACAATGCGAATCTTATCTCAAAGGTAAAAGGACCAACAAACCATTTTCTAGGAAAGGCATACAAGTAAAAGAGGTGGTTATTCATACTTCATTACTTTTACTGATGACTTCTCTAGGTTTGGACATGTGTATCTTTTGAAGCACAAGTTAGAGGCTTTTGAGAAATTTAAGGAGTATAAGTTTGAAATAGAGAAACAAGTTGAAAAGAGTATTAAAACTATTCGATCGGATCGAGGAGGAGAATACCTAAGTAAAGAGTTTCTCGATTACTTAAAACATCATGGAGTCCAATCATAATGGACACCTCCTGGAACACCACAAATGAATTGTGTTTCTGAAAGGGGAAATTGAACCTTATTAGATAAGGTTAGATCTATGATTAAGTTTCTCAAACTTTTCGACGTACATATGGGGGTATGCTTTATAGAACTCTATTATGTTCTTAATAGAGTTCCATCAAAGTCAGTAGATAAAACTCCATATGATTTATGGCATGGAAAGAAGCTATCACTTACGCAAATGCGAACTTGAGGTTACCCTGCATATATAAAGAAGATGCTTATTGACAAGTTGGAGTCTAAAAGTGATAAATGTTATTTTGTGGGGTATCCTAAAGAAACACGAGGATACTATTTCTATCTTCCTGGAGAACATAAAATCATTGTTTCTAGGATGTGACTTTCCTTGAGGAAGACTATGTCTACAAGGAAAGGAGTCGAAGTAAGGTAGAGCTTAAAGAAATTTAAGAACCACAAAATTACATGGAAGTTGAAAAGTTGTCTAATGACCTAGACAAGAATTCAGTGGGAGCTTATGGTCATTCGTATGGTAAATATTTGTCACTTAGAGGACAATCTTTTTCCAGTGAGAGCATTGATAGAATTGATTCAGTAATAGAATATTTATCATCGCAACGGATGGAAGACCAAGCAATGGTTGCACAATTCCCTCCTCAAGAAGTTCATGTTGATGACGATTCTAAGGGATCTCAAAGTGCTGGAATATACAGCACAGGAGAACTTTATCATGATCGGAACACTCAAATCACTCAAACGCATGATAACCAACTTCATAAATCTACTAGGACTCATCGATGACCTAAAAGACTAAACCTCATTATGGAGGGTCAAGTTGACCTACACTGAGGCTATGTTAGACATTGACTCAAAGAGGTGTATTGAAGCCATGAAATCAGAAATAGACTCGATGTACACAAATCAAGTTTGGAACTTGGTTGACTTGCCAATTGGGGTTAGACTCATCAGATGCAAATGGATCTTTAAGAATAAGATCGATGCAAATGACAAAGTACAATAGGTTGATAGCTAAAGGTTATACTCAACGAGAAGGAATTGACTATGATGAAACCTTTTCACTAGTTGCGGAAATTAATTTCATTAGGATTTTACTTGTTATAGCCGCATACAATGATTTTACAATATTTGACAGATGGATGTTAAAATGGCTTTCCTCAATTATGACTTGATCGAGGAAGTGTATTTGATATAATCAGAAAGTTTTACATCTGAATCGAAATCCAAAGCGGTATGCAAGATATAAAAGTTCTTTTATGGAACTAAACAAGCCTCTATAAGTTGGAACATTTATTTTGACAAATCAATCAAATTGTTTGGTTTTGCGAGAAAAATCTTTTTTTGTAGATTTGTTAGTTCAACGTTTTTTTCTCGATGTTTTCTGACGCTTTCGATAAAACCTTCTCGGAAAAGTATTTTAACAATATTTTCGGTAATATTAGTAGATGTTACGCGAACAACTCTTTTTCTATTTCGGGTCCTTTATAGAGAAAATATCTATATAGATATTTGTAATCAATGATTTATCACTTAAAGAAGGAATAATAGGATTTTATTGCTACAAGTATGGATTATTGAAACTAATAAGACATGGTTTTGGATATTTCCCTTCACTTGCTAACCCCGAAAACCCGTCCTTAGTTCGGATTGCAGGCTGCAACTCGCCTGCATGAAGTCGGGGTCTCTATGACTGCCCCTGGCCCATTCGCGCGTTCTAGCCCCGGTCGTATCCTGTATTCTATAAGCCCATGCAGCCGGCATTCTCTCTGAAGATATGTGTCCGCGGGCGAATTCTTCAGAAAAAATGGTGTCTTCCACAATGGAATCTGATAAGTGAGAAAGAAGATCCATATAGTAAACGCACCGGATGGGCTATTATATTTATTTATATATGTTTATGACATATTAGTAATTGAAAATGATACTCTTGTCATTCAGTCAGTAAAGGATTGGTTACCTAGCACCTTCATGGTGAAGGACTTGGGTGAAACCTATTATATTCTTGGAATTAGGATCTACCGGGATAAATCTAATAGAAGGTTGGGGATTTCACAGTCCATGTACATAGATAAACTGTAAATATGATTCTCTATGAAAAATCCCAACAGGGGATATACTCTAATGAGTCATGGTATCAAGTTATCAAAGAAGGATGGTCCTTCTACTGATTTGGAACTTGAATGCATGAAAAAGATCATATATGCATCGACAATAGGATCTATCATGTATGCCATGATTTGCACTAGGCCATATGTTTCCTATGCACTTAGCATGACTAACAGATTTCAGCAGAATCATGGGGAAGAACACTGGAAAGCAGTCAAGAGTATTCTTAAGTATCTTAGAAGGACTAAAGAATATTTCTTAGTTTATGGTGGACAAAAAAAACTGGCAGTTACTGCGTACACTGATGTTAGTTTCCAAACAGACCATGATGACTACAAGTCACAATCTGGGTATGCCTTCATTCTCAATGGTGTGGAGTGAGTTGGAATAGTTCCAAGCAACTACAACTGATTCGATAAATCGAAGCTAAGTACATTGCTGCATAAGATGCAGCTAAAGAAGTTGTCTCGATAAATAAATTCTTAAGAAATTAGGGATAGTTCCTAGCATCATTATCGTTGTATTGTGATAATACTGGTGCTATATTCTCAAGAAAAGGAACCGAGATCTAAGAACAGTAACAAGCATGTACTAAGACGCTACTACTTGATCAGAGAGATAGTGGAGATAGGAGAAATTAAAATAGAGTGTGTTCCAATTCATCATGTTTTGGAAAATATGATGAGTATTTTGTAAACGTGGTATTAGATATGTAGGTGCTTTGTTCTAGGCCAAGTGAGTAATTGAAAGTATTAATGTTCTAAAGACAATCAGATTTAAAGATATTGTACTTGATCACAATTACTATATATATCATTATATATAAGCATTGCATTTATTGAATTATTATTTTAATTGTTTGTAGTTATTCATATAAATGTTACTCTTAAAATAACCTCAACTAATGATTATCAAGATTGAGATATTGATAATATAATTGTCGTCATATGATCTGCATCATATTCTTAGATAATGTAGTTAGTCTCATGACTGCAAATAAATGTTATTCGTGATGGACACATGGATACTTTAGAGGTATTGGTAAACCCTGCTGATAAGCTATTTGTTGTATGTCTATATACTTATCAGTGTATAAAGTGTGTGATAATTATTTGACTTGAGGTCAATACACACCTTGTTCACTACAAAAAAAAAAAAAAAAAAAACAAAAAAAAAAAAAAACCAAAAACTCCCTCCGTTCTCATTTAAATGAAGTCCTGATTTAAATTAGCAGAATTAAGAATTCTATATATTGACTAATATACCCCTAGGAGAATCCCTTTACATCATGATAAAATATTGTTTCCAACAATTTTCTCTCCTCTCTCGCTTATATTGTGCTTTCAATGTCCAAACATATTTTCCCGTCTCCCCCAAAATATGCAGCGATTCTCCCTCTCTCTCGCGTGTCTATTTCATGAAAATTTCCTCTCCCAAATTTCAATTTTGGAGCCAGTGTTTAAAAAAAAACGATGGAGCCAAACGCGAAAAAACTCATTGTTCTTTGGTTACTTATATATAGAGGTAGAGGTGAAACCATGGAGGTAATAAACACATCCATGGCTGCCAACACTCAAAATCATAAACTAGAGTTATTATTTGACTTAAATGTTGATCCAGATATTTCAGACGATGACGAGCAGGAGTTGTCATTGAATGAGATTGTCTCAAATCCTCATAACGTGCAACTCGATGAGGACATAGGGGGTACGATTCCACTAATAATCACACCATCTAAGGAAGGAACTTTGTTACTTGATTTGAAAGTGAACCCAAATCAGGAGTTTGAGTCTCAATTGCTAGAGTTGTATATTGGACAACTACAAGAAGATGAAGATATTTCGGCTCTAAATTATGGTATTCTTTTTCTTTGTTTTTTTTCTGCATCGCATTAAAAAAATAATTTTATTGCCTTATGATGGAGAAGAAATAAAATATGTAGTTGTTGTTTTTTAAAAGAATAAATTTTTAGCAAAATCATGATGGACATAAGTATTATTTTGCTATTTGTTTTTGGAAAACTGAAAAGGATTATGTTTTTCTATTAAAATTCATAGCATGATTTTTTTAGCCCATTGTTAGAATCCTATTGATATGTACTTCTACGATAGATCAAACTTCAGAAAAATTGTGTTTTGATGAGACAACATGTAATATTATTATGTGGTGTTTGTTCAAGAAAAAATTATGGTGATTCATATGCAATTTTTAAAACTTCAATTCCTGATGGCTAAGTATAAATCTATACCATTTAATGAAAAAGAAAGAGCGCACTAACAAATATTACATCCCATATTGATGTTAAATCCACTGTTCTTAAGTATGCCATGCCATGCACTCATTGAAAAAAGTATTAGCAGTCATTTTATAGCAATTCCTACAAACTTTTTGCAATACATGCGATTTTAATTTGAGATGTAGTGATGACTGCAAGAGCTTTTTACCTATGATTTTCAACATATGACTTTGTATATTTGTGTGTTGTATTACAGTGTGTAATATAACTTTCTCTCTTTTTTCTTTTCTATATATCTCATAGTTAATGTTGGATGCCATTTAAAAAATGAACAAGCACTATATTTTTTATTTACATAGTTTGGTCTCATGGTATACATAAGTCACTTTATTTTTATTTTATTTTTTGTGACACCGATGTCATGTAATACACAGACAACTTGTAAGCATCTCAAAAGAGGAAACGGAAGAGAAACTTGTCTAATGAGAAAAGATGGGCAATTTATAATTCTTTATTGTCAAGAATTGTCGATAGAAAGCCAAAACAAGATACGACAAAAGAAGTTTCAAATTTATTTTCAGTGCCTCTTCAAACAGTTCAACGGGTTTGGAAAAGAGCAAAAGAAACCTCAAATCGGGCATCAGTAGATGTGTCCCATAAAAGAACCAATAATTGTGGACGGATGAGAATCTAAATTAATTTGGATCGAGTGGCTGGAGTCGAGTTGAACAAGTGAAAAACTTTGAGATCACTTGCTAATTCTTTAGAATTGAGTTGTACGACGTTATTCATGTTAGTGAGACGAGGCCTTCTTCGGCGCCACTCAAACGCCATCAAACTATATCTAAAAGAAGAACACAAAAGAGCTCCTTTACAATTTTGCATATAGATGCTAGAACCAAACATCTTTTCTCATGAGCCAAAATTTGTTAATATGTACAATATGGTGAATATTGATGAAAAATGGTTTTATTTGACCAAAAAATGTGAAACTTATTATTTACTTCCTAATGAAGAAGAGCCCTCGCGAAATTGCCAAAGTAAGAATTTTATCATAAAGGTAATGTTTCTAGCTGCTATGGCTCGTCCAAGGTTTGACGTTGAGTTTTTAGAAAATATAGGAATCTTTCCTTCTGTCAACATGCAACCAGCTCAGAGAAGAAGTAGAAACAGGGATGCAGGAACTGTGGAGATCAAACCGATTACCTAGGTTAAACGAGAGACTGTAAAATCATATTTAACTGAAAAGGTTATACCTAAAATTTAAGAGGTGTGGCCGAGAGAGTATTTAGGAAAAACTATCTTCATTCAACAAGATAATGCAAGGACATCCAAATGATGTGGAGTTTCAATTGGCTGGTTCACAAAATGGTTTTGACATTAGATTAATATTTCAACCATCAAACTCTCCTGATTTAAATATATTGGATCTCGAATTTTTTAGGTCAATGCAATCGTTACAGCATAAGGCGCATCCGAAGAGTGCGGAAGATATTATTCATGCAGTTCGAGAATCTTTTGATAAATATTCCTCATGAAAAGTGGAACATATTTTCCTGAGTTTGCAGCTGTGTATGCGAGGAATTATGAAAGTCGGAGGCTCCAACAAGTATAAAATTCCTCATATTAATAAGGGTAGACTAGAATAGGAGGCTCATCTTCCGATACTGATTACTTGTGACTCGGCCCTCGTAGAGAGTGTAATGAATAAGTTAGCACAAGTATAGTGATTTAGCCATTGTTTTTAATTTATTTTGTGAATTCGGACATATTGATATATTGTGTGTGGTATGCATTTTTCTATTTTGGTTTTGATTAGTTATAACTATTGCAGTTTCATTTTATGAATCAATATCTTACTGTAGTATTACATGTATTGCTTTAATATAATCTCAGAAAACTTTAGCCGTAGTAGTGACTTTAGAGTGTAACTGTAAATTTCATAGCTTTGTTTTCACTGAGAACAAATTTAATATGAAAGACAGTTAATAAAATGTATTGATTTATATGTTGTGAGCAAAGAAAATAGAGTAGAATATAAAAGTTAGATTAAATACAAAACAGTCCATGAGGTTTGATGTAATTGGAGTAGTATGTAATCTATGGGGCTTTCTTGTGTTGTTTTGTATCATAATAAGTTATGTTTGTAAGCTTGGAATATAATTCCCAACTAAACTGAAGTAAAACAATGAGCAAGGTTAAAACAAATATCAAGTGGTGTTTACACTTATTAAAAATAACTGTGTAATATTATTAAGTGGTGTTTTATTAATCTATCCAAATTCCGGATAATTCTGTGTAGTATTTGTTTTAGTAATCTATCCACTCTTGTGAGATTTTTATTTTTTTCTTACTCATCGAAACCATCTATTGACAATAAAATAAAATAATAAAGATCATTATGCTAATTGCTAGGTGTTTGCAGGAAACCGTGTCGTGTGAAAAAAATATTAAAAAAAGAATATTATAAATATTATGTTACAAATTAAAGGCATTACCCATCTTTGCATGAACAGGTGGAATGTTAAATAGTCTTCTTACACACTAAATCTTGCTTTCTATTACAGACACACATACACATGAACACAACACAGAGTTGGAGATGAATTTTGAAAATGGAATGAAAAACTAAAATAATGAAATAAAATGATAAAGATTTAGAAGGGACTTTGATCATTTTTTTTTACGTACTGACCTCATCATTTGTTACAAATATTTTAATAGTTGTATCCTTGTGCATGATTCTATAACATATGTTTATTTGTCTGTTTTTGTAAGTTGAACATTGGTGATTAAGCCATTGAGTTGTAATAGATATGAAAATGTTAAACTGTAACAGCACTTGATTATGAAGTAGCATATATTCTATTTTTATTCTGTGTTAGTTTAAATTCATCACAATATCTTCTCCCCATCGCAATGCAAGTTCAAACCATGCATTTTGACTTGTGTGTGGAATATAAAACTCTTTTGAGCTCCTAAGTAAAAAAAAAAATGTTCCTGGTGGTTCTAAAAAAAAAAACATCTTTGTATCACAATACTGCTCATTCTAATACTTTGTGTTGCTAATAATCTACTTTAATAAAAAAAAATAAAGGGAAGGAAGGAAAGAAACATATCACACGGTCGCACGCACTCTAAAATTGGTCATATATATCTTTAATAATCATCATCAATATTTCAGCTCCTATTTTTTCAGAATACTACACTACACATATAATTAAAACAAAACAGTTCAAGCAACATAAAAGGGCGAAAAATATGTAATCTCTGCAACAGTACCTTTTATTATCATGATTGTACATGTTTCGTAAAAGAGACACAATCGACACCAAAATACATGAAAAACAAATAATTCTATGTTAAACATCACCCCACGTTTTTTGGAATACAATCATGAATCTGTCACACTGCACCATCATACCACCATATCTAAGACAAGAAAAAGAAATTACTCTAACCAAGCAACTAAAAAACATAAAAGAAACAAAAAGTGGTAATTTTTCAATCTTCAGCGGCTCGATACTTAGAAGTATTTTGGAAGAATGATTTAAGCATGAAACAATAATATTTTGAATCTCCGAGTTGTCATGAAGCTCTCTATCGCCAATGTAAAACTTGTTCAAATCAAATTCATAACCATCATCTAAATTATTATTTTTTGATTCTTTCTCTTGCACCTTCACAATAATATCTCCACTGATCGTTAATTCCTTATGTTCATTCTCGTGCTTCACATCGACATTCATGGTGGCTTTTGAGTTATTTCCATTTATTATGATTTCTACCCTCGATATATATAGTCCAATAACTTTGAAATTTTGAAAATAAGGGATAGTTTCCACGAAAAAAATAGAGGAAAAATTTTGTAGAACAAAAGAAGGAAAAAATAGGGTGAAATATTCGAAGAAAAAAAAAAGAAACAATAGGAGAGAAAATCGCAGAAAAAAGGGAAGGAAAATATACGGAGAGTTTTCGTGTGGTACAAACTATATGAAAGGAGGAAGAAGATTTTGATGAAAAATAATAAAAGAAAATCAAGCTGTTTGGTATATTGATACGTAGGAGATATTTTAGGATTTTGATAGGGGTAAATTTGAGAGAAATTGTAAAAAATATATAAAATGACATTTAATGAGAAAACAAATTAATGAGTTCAAAAGTCATTTAAATGTGAATGGAGGGAGGATATAACATCATAAAGTTAAACGACTCGAGTAGTTATATAAAAATTAATCTTGTTTAATACAAGTATTTGACCTAGTTTGATGGTGTGGCAATATTGAAAAATGGGATTTTTTTTTTTATAGTAAACATGCTATAATTCATGTGAAACTTAAAATGGAAATTATCTGGGAGGAGAATATATATATAAATTATAAAGAATTATAAGCATCCAACGTCCAATTTTATCAAATACTAGTCAATTACAATACTGTACACGCAACTGGGTTACGTTATTCCCTTGGCTCACATGAACGGTCTCTGTTTCTTGATGGAATCAAGCAATTTAATTTCAATCATAATCAATGAAAAACCATCCAAAGTTTATTCTGCAATAAAAAAAAAATTAAATAAATTCATGAGAGGTCCAGAAATGCCTATAAAATGGCTCCATCTCTCATAAACTATATTCTCATTCTAAAGCTGAAAAAAAAAAGGGTTTTTCATGTTTGTACAATCGTATAGTTATTTCCTTTTGTAAACACTTTTTTATTTTTCCTTTCTTCCCATTCACAACCATGGAGCAACAGAACCCGGATCAAGAAACTGGTAAACGGAGTTCCATGTTCAGCCCATCTCAAGTTGCACGCAAATTGAAGCAAAATTTAGCTTTCAGGTCCAAATGGGCTGAACTAAATGGCGCCATGGGTGACTTGGGCACATACATTCCCATAATTCTAGCCCTAACCCTAGCCAAAAACCTCGATCTCGGCACAACTCTAATTCTCACCGGAATTTACAATTTCGCCACCGGTGCAATCTATGGAATCCCCATGCCTGTCCAGCCCATGAAATCAATAGCCGCAGTTGCTATTTCCAATCCAGATTTCAACATTCCAGAGGTAATGGCTGCTGGGATTTGCACAGGTTCGATTTTGCTAATTCTAGGACTTACAGGATTAATGCATCTTGTTTATAAGCTAATTCCATTACCTGTCGTCAGAGGAATTCAATTGGCACAAGGGTTATCTTTTGCTATGACTGCTGTTAAGTACATTAGAAAAGTTCAAATTTTTGCCAAGTCCAAGACTGCTGGTGAAAGGCCTTGGCTTGGGCTAGATGGATTGCTATTGGCTCTAATTTGTGCCTGTTTTATCATAATTGTCAATGGCTCTGGTGATGAAAGTGAAAACAGAGAAATTGAATGTGAAATGGGTAATTTAAACAGAAGGACTTCAAGAATGGGAAAGTTAAGGAAATTTATTTCTTCTCTGCCCTCAGCTTTTTTAATCTTCTTGTTGGGATTGGTTTTAGCTGTCATAAGAGGGCCCAAAGCTATTAAAGATTTTAAATTCGGGCCGTCGCCTGTAAAAATCATCAATATTTCCAAGCATGAATGGAAAGAAGGTTTTATCAAGGGAACAATTCCACAATTGCCCTTGTCGATTTTAAACTCGGTTATCGCCGTTTGTAAGCTGTCGACCGATCTTTTCCCTGAAAAGGCCGTTTCGGCAACGTCCGTCTCGGTCACGGTCGGGGTAATGAATGTCGTCGGGAGCTGGTTCGGGGCCATGCCGTGCTGCCACGGGGCCGGCGGGCTGGCGGGGCAGTATAAATTTGGGGCCCGGACAGGGGGATGCGTGGCGATGCTTGGCGCGGCTAAGTTGGTCTTGGGTTTGGTATTGGGCGGGTCGTTGGTGAGGGTTTTGGAGCAGTATCCGGTTGGGGTTTTAGGGGTTTTGCTGTTGTTTGCTGGGATTGAGTTGGCTATATGTTGTAGGGATATGGGATGTAAGGAGGAGAGTTTTGTGATGCTTGTTTGTGCTGTGGTGTCATTGGTTGGGTCAAGTGCTGCGCTTGGTTTCTTGTGTGGGATGGTTGTGCATTTGCTTCTCAGGCTAAGGAAAGTGGGAGATGGACAATCTTGGAGTGATTTTTGGTTTCATCATAACCAATAGAGGAAAAGATTTTTTTTTTTTTTTTTTAATGTACAAGGGTTTTGTTATATTTAAATAAGGTTTGATGGGATTTCATGTTTCTTTAAAAATGATGGGGTGGGGGGTTGTGAAATTGTATTTTGATGTCCACAAATTGTGAAGATAATTAAAAGTTGTCTTCTTGTTCTTTTGATTCTTTATTTCATTTGATTTTACTAGGAGTTGCACAGCCTTTCCCCAAGGAAAACTTGAGAACCATAATGCATTGATATTTCAAATATGATATTTTGTCGTTTTTTATTTTTTTTATTGTATCTTATTTTACATTATAATTTACTTATTATAAATATGTCTCTACGTCATGTCTAGTCTTCAATTTCAGTGTCAGTGCAATTTAACTTGAGACTTTTAGGTCGTATGTCTTTTAGGTTTTCAGAGTCCGGTATGTGATTTTTACAATGATTCTAAAAATTAATACCCAGCGAACCAACGCCTAGGGCATGGGCTGGGCTTAAATTTTAAACATAAACATCCCATTGTATTTGAAATTTTGGTATAACTATTTAACCACATATTAAGACATAATTACGTGATAATAAAATTGCAATCATAATGTATAATATAAATTTATTATCAACAAAAATCAATTACTCCTGCTGTCCACATAGGATAGGCATCATTTCCATTTTCGTTCGTCCATAAAAGTTAGTATGTTTGCTCTTTAAAAGTTAGAATACTACAAAAAAAACTAAAATACCTCTATTTAGTCTACTTTATTGAAATACTAAAAAGTTAAGGGTAAAGTAGAAAACATAGCAAAAATATTACAATTACAATTATTTTTGTTTTCTTAACCTACGTGTTTTTGTCTACCTGCCTATCTCTTGTGGACGAATGAAGTAATTTCTTTGATTTTTTCAAAGTTCATCTCGGAACTTTCATCAAACACGTTGTTTATATTATTATGTTTAAGTATTTCTAACTATTGACATTAAAACTGATCAATTCCTCAAACATTTTTATCATCTTCACTTACAAATAAACACACCAAATATCAAATTGCACAAAAAAATAATAATTAAATATTAAAAAAAATCGGTGCCTTGTGTGTTGAATATAAGTAACGATTTAGATTTATCCTCGAGCGATCATTTTAGATTGATTGAAGAAGTGTCGATTCAAGAAAGTCCACCAGGAGAGAATTATGATAGACAAGTCGGTGGTCTCTACCTCGAAAGAGAGTTATGACTTGAGGTTTGTTGATATAAAGTTCGGGGTTGGTCAATTAGTGTTGTATAATCACAAATGCAAGTTTGATCCAACCAATCTCAAGGCCGCATGGAGTGGACCATTTTTGATAAAAGAGATGGATGAGTATGGAGTAGCCACGTTGTACGACGAGGTCGAAAAATCATCTTTTCAAGTTCACAAGCATAGACTGAAACCTTATCGCGACGGAAGGAAGAAGAACCGAGATCGTAAGTTGGTGGAGTTGGGAGATCCACCACAAGTTTGGAATTAATCTCACAATATAGCGTCGAGCAAGCGACGTTAAAAGTTGCGCTTTTCGGAAGGCAACCCGAGCTTTTTGTATCCTTTTTTCTTTTATTTTAGCTCATTTTGCGTTATATTTTTATTTTTGACTTTTTAGAACAGATGGAAGGACTCGAACGAGGAGAATTGATCAATTAAGCAAAGGAATAATCGACGCAGCATTTCCGTCGACGTCGATCTAGCTCGTGTCGGTCGACGCGATGTCGACGCACCTGCCGAGAAAGAGCTCTCTGTCGAGTCGATCTGTCTCGCGTCGGTTGACGCAGCATCGACGCGAGCCCAAACCCGGCCCAGAAGCATTTAAAAACATGGATTTTGACCCGTCGACCCGACCCGATTTCGAATGACCCGCGGCCTAAGTCCAGAATTGAGCTATAAATTCGTCCATACCCTTCTTTTTTCTTTCCTTCACCTTTCAATTTCAATTCTTCAATTTGTCTTGCTTTCTATCTTTCAATTTCTTTCTTCTTTCAACTTCATGCAATTTCCTACCCCAACTTAAACAATTCAACAAACATATTAACCCACACAAACTATAATCCCTGTTTTTCTTTCCATCTCCATCTTTTAAGCTCATTTCTCCAATTTGTCTTCCGAGGCGAGATTCAAAATTCCGACAAAAAGGGTCGTGCAACATCGAGGTACTTTGCTTAAACTACATTGGGATTATTATTATTGTTGTTGGTTGTGTTTGGGAAGCCTTTGGTTCAAGAAGTTTTCAAGTTCTTAGTTAGTTGAACACGCACACCAAGTGTTCGACGAAATTCCCCAAAGAACCAAATGATTTTATTTTCAAGAATTTTCACTCCCTTTCAACTTAGTTTCGATTCATAATGTCTCGGGCTGGGAAAAGCAAAGATATTTCGTGGAAATACGGAGCGCCATTTCCGATTTACGACAAAAAAGAAGGCAAGTTTTTCGAAAATATCCAAGGATGGGAATTCGCATCCCATCGAGTTATTAACGTAGACGATATCGAGGAGCAAGCGTTAGAAGGCTCGGAGCATCATACCGATCTTTCCCATTACGTCGATGGCCTCGGTTGTGGTTATTTTGCTCGGATGAACCTTCTCGGTTTTCGCGAGCTAATGCTCGAGCTTTTCACAACCTTAAATATTCGCAATGACGAGACATTTACTTGTAGACTAGGTGGAAACAAAATCTATGTGGACGAGGAGATTTTTGGTAATATTTTTGGTTTCCCGGCCGAAGGGGACCACCCGTTTGGCGTCCAAGGTTTCGACTTAGCCTCATTATGGGGGATGATAACCGGGGGCAACACGGTAGATTGCAAGCGATTCTCGTGCTCAAAAATTCAAGATGATGCCCTTTACGTAACTTACAAAATCCTAGCCCACATCGTCTTATGTAAAAATGAGGCCACGTACGCGACCAAGCCCGAGTGATTTGTTCTTCAATGTATTATTAACGGTCGTCGACCCCGACTTTGCCCATTGATTTTGAGCGGACATTACAATGTTTCGAAGAGTACACCGGGAAACAAATTGCCACTTCTCTCCTTCGCACCTTACATTAACGGCCTAGCCCGTCACTTCGGGTTCGATCCAGCCGAACACGGATTTCGACCACTCGGGACATCTCCACTTTCTTTGACACGTGCCCCTGCATCCCGAGTGAGACCACTACTCATGGAGGATCCTCGTCTTGACCGAGCGACGAGGATGGCGACACGACTATGGAGTCGGCCCCACGTACCAATTCGGGCTAATTTTTCGAGGATAATCGAGCATTCCAGTTGAAAATGTTCGACAAGCTCCAACTAATCAACGACAAGATAGACACGAATCAAGAGCAAAATCGATGGATCTTGAGGAAGATGCGAGCTCGTATTTCAAGACTCGAGAAGCGATTTGAGGCAGCGCTCCCCTAGCCCGGCATAGACGTCGATGAAGTTCCTAAGGATGATGGATCCCGCTAGTTTTGATATCTTTGTATCATTATTTAAAAAAAAATCCAAAAATCCAAAAAATTGTTAGTTTCTTTCATTTGCTTTTATTTGTTTTCTTATTCTCAGGACATTTTATATCACGTATGTTGAAGCGACGGCCAATTGCACAAATCGGCGAGTAGCGGCTCGACCTTCTATATTTTCAGGGATATTTCATTTCCTTCCTCTTTTTGATTTTTGGATGTATTTGTGGCAATCAGGAGATTTCTGGGATTTTTAGAGAAGGGGGTGGTCGAGTGTGAATTTTATTGCTTAATTGTGTAATTTTTAATATTTGGCCTGTAATAATTAAATATGTAAACGTGATTAATTGCTATTTCTACTCTAAATTGTGTTTGTCTGGCTTGCCTGTCGAAGTTGACTACGTATGATTTGATGTTCTTGTCTTTGAGCGTGTAACATCCATACATCCAATGCATATATATATTTTTATTTAATTACAATCATGCATTTAAAAATAATCTTAGCCCCAAACTCGTCACTATAAATTATTTTATACTTTAGTTCTAATTGATTTAAMAAACTCTATATAATAAAAATTTCTAGTGCGATTGTTTAATATATTATACCTCAATTTTAGAGACTATTATATTATAGTTGTATTCTATATAAATTATCTAAAATTATTTTAAAATTTTATTATAATAAAGTCTTATTCTTTTCTCATCATCCGTTCCTAATTATTCAGCCCTTCTACTTTCAATTACAGATTACAGCCGCAAGAGGTAAATCCCCCTTTTTTTATTGTATTTATTTTTCTGACTCTTCTTCACTTTCTGCATACGGCCGCAAGCATCAGGTAAACACACCTTGTCTGTTATTATTATTTTTCTTTACTTGAACACAACCGAAATCAAAGTTTTCGGCAGCCATCGTAATCGAATCGGCTGCCGATTTCCAATCACCACGGCCAATCCTAACCCGTACACCAACTCGCCCGAACAACCTCGACAACAACCCGAACACAACCCAACAAACCCCCACGGCAAACCATTTCCGGCAGCCCACAGCGACCCGTTTCAACCCACATCAACCCAAATCCGAATCGCCACCCGAATACAACCCGGCAGCCCCACGTTGCCGACATCATCGTCGCCGAACAACCAAAACCCCAACGCCGCCAGCCCCACGCCGAAGGATCACCACCACCAACCACAACCAGACTGACAGCCACACCACCACGACAAAAACGACCCGAAACCCACAGACCCAACCAGTCGCCTGCCCTCGCCGAGTCGCCATCCAACCACCATTTCGACAACCACCAGTCGTCGAGACCCGGCCAAACCACCATCATCAAACCCATGCCTGTCAACCTGTACGCCGCTCGTCGTCTCGCCGACGTGCCATCGCCAACCACCGGATCGAGACCCGAACCATACCACTGCCACTGGGCCTTCACGACCACTGCCGTACAACGACCATCGACACCACAGCCCGATCATCCACCACGTCGAACCATCCGGATCGACGAGCCCTCAACACCGCCACGGCCTGACTCCAACATCACCGCCACCCCTCAAATTCACGCAGCCGAGTCGCCCCACGAACCACCGCCGTGTTCCAGCCGAAGCCGCCACGGTTCGTGCCCGGCAGTTTCTATCACCGGAGGACGACGCCGCTTCGTCTGCCGCCACCGGAGCTGCGCCAGCTTCGCCGTTGCCGTGCCCAATTTCACCGGAGAAGAAAAACACCCGAGCCGGAGAGAGAGGGAGCGACGCCTGAGCGCCACCACCCAATCACCGATGCCATCGCCGCACGTCCGGTTTGGCGTTCGCCGATTGCCTATTGCTGTTGGGCGATTTTTCCAATTTTTGGGAGAAAGGAAGAAGATGGCCGATCCTTGCTGGAAGCGCTGCACCGACTGCTCCGGGTTGATGTCGCCGTCGGCCGAGGAAGGGGGGAAGGGGTGCTGGCCGAATTTTTGTGAATTTCTGGACGGAGAAGGAAGGAGAAATTGAGGGCGGACGATTTCAGAAAGAAATGGAAAGGGGACGGGCTTTGACGGGAGGATGATTTAGGGATTAAGGGCTGGGTCCTCCTCTTATCCAGCCCAAATTTCCAGAAGTTCCCAGATTGACCCCCAACTTTTGCCATCTTTTCAATTGAACACCT
>BMAC01000017.1:2515466-2536152 GCA_014905375.1 Phtheirospermum japonicum
CTTTCAAAACTTTACGCAGCGGAAATAAACATAATATGAATAACCAAATCACCATCAAAGGAAATTTATAATTTAAAACCGCGTTTTTATGTCTAGTTCAACGTTTATTTAAAACAATAAAACCAGTTTTAAAGAAAAAAAACCAACATTTACATTTTCATTCCTCTACTCATCTCCCATCCGATCGACATCTTCGTTTGTACCTGAAAAATGTTGTTGAATTGGGATGAGCTCAACGTACTCAATAGTTACACTGACTTAACCAATGCAAAATCATACAACTCAAAAATAGCACAAATAACCATAGAATTCATAGTTTTATCGTAGAAAATAAGTTGACTGCAGATAAAACGCGCCGGGATATACCCGATGACCCTTTTCCCCGGTCACAGACATATTTGGTCTCTGGTTTTAATTCGTGGTTATAGCACGCCGGGATATACCCGATGACCCTTTTCCCCGGTCACAGACACATTTGGTCTACGGCTATATTAGTTTTTGGAAATATAGAATCGCATGATAAACATAACACATAAATTTGAGTACATAAAATTTAACATAGGCAAGTCAGTGGTCCCTACCTCGTAAAATATCGTGGAAAGTCGAGTGATATGCACGTAGTTGAAATCCTAAGTCCCCTTAATGCTCGTCACCTAATAAATTAGAAAAATATATTTAATTAGTATTTTTCATATTTATAATAGTAATAATAATAATAATAACAATAATAATGTTAATAACAATAATATAATAGAAATAATAATTTTAAAAGGGCTGGAGTGCAGTTTTAAATTATGTTTTGGGGCTGGATAGGGGTTAATGGAAATCTCTTTCAAACTTTACGCAGCGGAAATAAACATAATATGAATAACCAAATCACCATCAAAGGAAATTTATAATTTAAAACCGCGTTTTTATGTCTAGTTCAACGTTTATTTTAAAACAATAAAACCAGTTTTAAAGAAAAAAAACCAACATTTACATTTTCATTCCTCTACTCATCTCCCATCCGATCGACATCTTCGTTTGTACCTGAAAAATGTTGTTGAATTGGGATGAGCTCAACGTACTCAATAGTTACACTGACTTAACCAATGCAAAATCATACAACTCAAAAATAGCACAAATAACCATAGAATTCATAGTTTTATCGTAGAAAATAAGTTGACTGCAGATAAAACGCGCCGGGATATACCCGATGACCCTTTTCCCCGGTCACAGACATATTTGGTCTCTGGTTTTAATTCGTGGTTATAGCACGCCGGGATATACCCGATGACCCTTTTCCCCGGTCACAGACACATTTGGTCTACGGCTATATTAGTTTTTGGAAATATAGAATCGCATGATAAACATAACACATAAATTTGAGTACATAAAATTTAACATAGGCAAGTCAGTGGTCCCTACCTCGTAAAATATCGTGGAAAGTCGAGTGATATGCACGTAGTTGAAATCCTAAGTCCCCTTAATGCTCGTCACCTAATAAATTAGAAAAATATATTTAATTAGTATTTTTCATATTTATAATAGTAATAATAATAATAATAACAATAATAATGTTAATAACAATAATATAATAGAAATAATAATTTTAAAAGGGCTGGAGTGCAGTTTTAAATTATGTTTTGGGGCTGGATAGGGGTTAATGGAAATCTCCATAGAATTCATAGTTTTATCGTAGAAAATAAGTTGACTGCAGATAAAACGCGCCGGGATATACCCGATGACCCTTTTCCCCGGTCACAGACATATTTGGTCTCTGGTTTTAATTCGTGGTTATAGCACGCCGGGATATACCCGATGACCCTTTTCCCCGGTCACAGACACATTTGGTCTACGGCTATATTAGTTTTTGGAAATATAGAATCGCATGATAAACATAACACATAAATTTGAGTACATAAAATTTAACATAGGCAAGTCAGTGGTCCCTACCTCGTAAAATATCGTGGAAAGTCGAGTGATATGCACGTAGTTGAAATCCTAAGTCCCCTTAATGCTCGTCACCTAATAAATTAGAAAAATATATTTAATTAGTATTTTTCATATTTATAATAGTAATAATAATAATAATAACAATAATAATGTTAATAACAATAATATAATAGAAATAATAATTTTAAAAGGGCTGGAGTGCAGTTTTAAATTATGTTTTGGGGCTGGATAGGGGTTAATGGAAATCTTAAATTAATAGATTTTAGTTTAAATAATCTAAGAACTCTAATTAAGCGAAAATTATAGTTCGTTTTCAAATAAAATTATAATATCGACTTCTAACAAATTATTATAATTATTAGTAATTAATTATTTATTTAAATTACTATTAAGTCGTCTATGAAATATTCTCGATTACTAAGATTATTATAATTTATTTATATCATAATTATTATTATTATTTAGATTTCCATTAACCCCTATCCAGCCCCAAAACATAATTTAAAACTGCACTCCAGCCCTTTTAAAATTATTATTTCTATTATATTATTGTTATTAACATTATTATTGTTATTATTATTATTATCATTAATATTGTTATTAATATTACTATTATTATTATTACTATTATAAATATGAAAAATACTAATTAAATATATTTTTCTAATTTATTAGGTGACGAGCATTAAGGGGACTTAGGATTTCAACTACGTGCATATCACTCGACTTTCCACGACATTTTACGAGGTAGGGACCACTGACTTGCCTATGTTAAATTTTATGTACTCAAACTTATGTGCTATGTGTATCATGCGATTCTATATTTCCAAAAACTAATATAGCCGTAGACCAAATGTGTCTGTGACCGGGGAAAAGGGTCATCGGGTATATCCCAGCGTGCTATAACCACGAATTAAAACCAGAGACCAAATATGTCTGTGACCGGGGAAAAGGGTCATCGGGTATATCCCGGCGCGTTTTAGCTGCAGTCAACTTATTTTCTACGATAAAACTATGAATTCTATGGTTATTTGTGCTATTTTTGAGTTGTATGATTTTGCATTGGTTAAGTCAGTGTAACTATTGAGTACGTTGAGCTCATCCCAATTCAACAACATTTTTCAGGTACAGAAGATGTCGATCGGATGGGAGACGAGTAGAGGAATGAAAATGTAAATGTTGGTTTTGTTTTTCTTTAAAACTGGTTTTATTGTTTTAAACAAACGTTGAACTAGACATAAAAACGCGGTTTTAAATTATAAATTTCCTTTGATGGTGATTTGGTTATTCATATTATGTTTATTTCCGCTGCGTAAAGTTTGAAAGTCTTGACATTTATTGTGACGCCAAGGTTTTGTCATATTTTTCGTAAATATAAATCCTATTTTGACTAAAGTGAAATCGGGGCGTTACAGAGCTTGCATAAGTGCACAAACTTTTCAAAATTATTATTTATATATTGTAAAATGGTACTTGGACGTAATTGATTTCGCAAAACCTTAAAAGCAGCGTCAATTCAAAACTTTTTCATGCAAAAAGCCTGTGAGTAGATTGAGTTATTATCATCTTTGCATGTGCTTGAATAAGTTTCTGTCTTGATATCTCTTTGAAACCGCTGTGTGTAGTTGACTTTGAAAATGACGTTAAGGCACATAAAATATTACCCTATTTCCGGCCATATCCATAAATCTTAGCCACTATAAATTTCGAATGAGCCAATCATAGCCAAATTATCCATGCCTATAGCCCTGAGTGGTTATTTTGAGTCGACCCCTACTAACCCATTAAAAGCGTGGGGTAGGAGTTCGTTATTTTTATTGGTTATTAGTGTTTTGGAGAATTTTATTAGGGATTTATGAATTTTTGTAATTAAGGACCACCATCTGAATTAAAAAAAAATACCCCATAAAAATTTTAATAAGGGGGAAATAAAAAAAAGAAAAAGAAGGATGGTGAGTCTAGGTGATTTGTGTTTAGTCATTGCCTACGCGCTAATGAAGGTTATGTTTTTTTATTTAATTTCTTATGAAGCCTATGTTTAAGAGGAAAAAGAGTTATGTTTGTAAAGGAAGCATATTTTAAGCTTCAATTGTGTTTAAGTGGTTTGAGCGACAAATCGGTTTTACGGTTTACGAGTTGAGAAATAGCCTAAGTTTAAAGGCTACGTTACGAGTGTTTAGTGAGGTTTTCTTGAATGAGCTGAAGTAATTAGCTTCGTGATTAGAATAGTTTGGTGAGTTATTGATCACGTTATATCGTGAGTTAGCCACACGACTTAAATATTCCATACCCGTCCAAAGAGCCTTACATTACAACTTGAAAAGACCTTTTCCGATTCTTAGTTTGATAACACACTTAATATGCGATTGAAAAGAGATTGATTTTCGGTTCTTGTTTATTGTGCTTGTATTTGTATGATTTTAGTGTATACACGTCCTATGCAGCAATGCTTGAGTTCTTTTGAGCGAACACCCATATATATTACCCCTTTGAAAGGATGCATGATTTTGTTTTTGGAGCAACAATTTAATAAGGGTTGGAGTGTTTGACGTTGCGTGACTTGTATCTATATTTTCAAAATTATTTATGTAGCACGACACGACTCATTGCTTGAACTGATTTTCTTTCTTGTTATACTTTGAGTCTAACGTTCGTTCGAGGATGAACAAACCAATTAAGCGTGGGGTAGTTGATTAGTATATATTTGTCCTTATTTTTATTAGTATTTTGGTTCGTTTTTCTATTTTTTTTGGTATAAGTTGGATAGTTTAATCTTAATTCCGTATTTTTATACTTCCAGCTTATTTTACTATATTTTGATCGTGATTGATGAGAATAGGTGATTATTCGTTGTTTTTCACCTTACAGCTAAGTAACCGGAAGAATTATGCACGTAAATAGATGAAGTTTGATGCTCGAGAGTCGAGAACGAGATTTCCGGTGAAAGAGTAGCAGAAAGATCAAGAAAATGAGACGTTCAGCAAGTAGTGTCGGTTGACGCGAGAGTCGACGCGACCCTACCCATGACGGTCGACACTATGTCGACGCTATGCCGACGTAACTCTCTGTTGCGTCGATCCATGACCAAGTCAGTCGACACCTCTGCCCAGTCGACGCGAGCGTACCGGCAGTGTCGACGCCGAGCCTCTGTCCGCGTCGGTCGACGCGAAGTCAACACCTGCTGCTGAAATGTATTTTTAGGTTTTCTTGTGCGCCAAGACATGCAATAACTATAAATACCCTTCATATTTTGAATTTCTAGAAGACACACGCCATCCTAGGGTATTTAGGCTTAGAATAAACATATTCCCACATCTCGTAACAAGATTTGAAGATCTAGATCAAGGATCGAAGAACGACGAGTCCGAGGCTTCGATTTTACGTTCGTGATTCAATTTTCGTCCAAGATCAGCACTTCAACTCCGGAATAGCTGGATAATTTTTTGCACCTAGTAGATCTAATAAGTTCTCTTATCCTTTTTATTACTTTCTTAGTTTAATTCTTAGATCTAAATCTTAGATAGTTAGATTTACTTTACGTTCTTGAATTAATTGATGAACTTTGGTTTGTTGAACAATCAAAGTAATTTACTTTAAGTTTTTAGTTAGTTTATGATTGAGTTTTAGATATTGAATTCAGCAAGTTTATTTATGCGAATTGATTTATGCTTTAATTCACGTTTTGAGATTCTTATGATCAAATTGTTTCATGATAGTTGCTTATATTCATGTTACTTAGATTCGTTTATTTTATTCATGAGAATTGATTAGGTTTTGAATAATAAATCATCGCTGCGTTTTATTACTAGGTTAGTTATTTCTTTGTTCTTAGGTTTAAGTAATTTGATTTAGTTTAATTATTGCTTTTAAATTCTAGCTGGTAATTTAGTTAAAGTTAATTAGTTTAATTATTTTAAATTTAATATTGCTTTAATTCTTAGTTTATAATGTTTGATTATGATTGATAAAAACATCTAAAAGACCGAACAGTTGTCCTTGAGAGATCGACACGAGTCAACTTCCCACCCTACAAGCGCCCTCATTCTCTTACGAGCAAGCTTGCGTGTTTTAAATTAAAATATCTTAAAAAGGGGTGCAAAGAAGTTTGAAGCAATTCCTCATCATCAGAGTTGGTCATGACGGCGACGTCTTCGGCAAGGTTCATGTGCTCCAGTGGCACATTACGCCTCGGACCGGCTTGACTTTTTGGAACAGCTGCCGGCACCACGCCCGGTGGGATGTTCCTCAGCCTACGGGACCTCTTCAAGGTAGGTTCACCAACTAGCCCAAAAATTTCCGCAATAAGTGGCAGGTTTTGCGGGTTATCAACATCAATTTCATTCCCATCTTGACCGAGAAAAACCTGTGCCTCTGGATTAGCGTCGGCGGGGGCCGGAATTGGGACAACATCCTGAGAGTGAAGCGGTGGCGATCCGGCAGGCGGTGTTACCACCAGTGACGAGTTCTGAGGGAAAGTGCAACCAATTTCCTCGAAAATATCCAGGCCACCGAATCTCGGATGATTCACTGGTGCCTGATCACTGGATGGGTTCTGCACGCCGGAAGGGAGCACGGGAGTTCTGCTGGGAGAAGACATCCTGTTGTAAATTTCACAAAGAGAACAACACATAAAAATAGGCAATTCGAGATGGAGAAGAGGTGGAGAGTTAGAGAGGTTTAATCGCAAAAGAATTACAGAAAAGTGGGATAACAAAACAGTAACAATTTCGGACTCTTAAACCCAAAAAAAATGACCGTTGTAAGTGGAGAGAGAAAAAGAGTGAAAACCCTAATTTACTGAAAATCCTGACTCACCCCACACGTATTTTGTTACCATCGAAACACCCCACTCCCCCTTAATTTAGGACACATTATCTCCACTCAATCCACCACAAAATCAAGGTAAATCACACGTCCCTACAATTGCATAAAACCGGATTAGAGCTGGAATTTAGAACCATCACCATAGACGTAAAAATACGTATAGGGTGAACAACTTCCTGCCACGTCAACCCTGTATTACCTGTCCATCTCTCCCGATTTTAACTCCACTAAAGCAACTGATCCACCAAACCCTTAACAAGATTAAAAGAATTCAAAGAGAGAAGCAAGCACAAGAAACAAAACACACAACGATTTGGCATCTTCACATAGTATGGATGTCTTAATTGATACCTAAAATATATGACCAATAAAATAAAAAACATTTAATGATTTCATGGGCTTGATTAGTGTTACTGTTCATGACTGATGACATTATAACCAACATTACCTCAGATGAAGTCAATAAAAATAAACCCTTTAACCCAAGTGAATGACTACGTCAAAATCGCTCAATAAGGTGAAATTTAAAGATTGGGTCTTTTTAAATCCAGATATTCTTCATCCTTGTGAGATTTGAAGATAACAGTTTATCTCTAGCAAACGCTATTAACACCCATTATTTTTGGACCGGGAGAAAACCTGTTTCTGCGGAAGGATTCACAATCACCTAATTTCTAGAGGTTGGTCTTTTTGTCACCACTTTTATTATAACATAAGATCTTTTTGCAATTTCAACCAAATTCAATGCATTTAAAGTATGAATGAAACATAAAAACAAAAATGCATGCAAAATATACAGATGTTGTGACTGATGATATAAATGGGTGTCACAGCCCAACATAGAATAGACAATGCACATATCGAGATCTCTTCTCAAATTTTGTGTCTTGGATTACAATCAGGGATTTATGAAAAAGTTTGTAATAGTGTTAAAGATCACCATCCTTCAAAAAAAAAAAATGAATGAATGAATGAAAGAGGATGGTGAATCATGTTAAGTTGTTGCCTATGTATATAAAGGCTTGTATTTAGTTTTGTCAATTTTCTTATGATACCTAATGTTTAAAAGGCAAGATTTGATTTTGAAAGAAAATGCGTATCATAAGCTTCTACGTTGTTTAAGTGGTTTTGTTTAGAAGTCGGTTTTTGGTTTCGAGTTGAGATAGCCTTTAAAGTGTAAAGGCTACGTTATGAGAGTTTAGTAAAGGTTTCATTTGAATGAGGTGAAGCATATTGCTTCGTGATTAGAAATGTTGGTGAGTTATTGATCACGTTTGATCGTGAGTTAGCCACACGACTTAAATATTCCATACCCATCCAAAGAGCCTACATTACAACCCGAAAAGACCTTTTTCGATTCTTTGTTAGTTACACACTTAAATGCAATTAGAAATTTTTGATTTTCAGTTCTTGTTAATTGTACATGTATTTTTGATCATTTGAGCATATACCCGTCTTATGCAGAAAATACTTGAGTGCTTTGAGCTTACACCAATATATTTCCCTTCGTGATGATGCATGATTTTGTTTTTGGAGCGACAATGTAATAAGGGTCTAGTGTTTGTGATTGCGTTATACTTATCTATATTTTCAAAATTACATATGTAGCACAACACGACTCTTTGCTTTAACTGATTATCATACTTGTTGTTCTTTGAAATTATCATTTGTTCGAGGATGAACAAACAAATTAAGCGTGGGGTATTTGATTAACACAAATCTTTCTTGACTTTTGTTAGTATTTTAGTTAGTTTTTGTTATTAATTTTGGTATAAGTTGGATAGATTGAGCATATTTTCATATTTTCTAATCTCCAGCTTAATTTATCGTATTTTAATCATAATTAATTAATTTTATGTTTATTTCAGGTATTTTGAAATATTTTGGTCTGGAGATAGTCGAGTGTGGGCTTACAAGTGGAGTTTTAGCGAAATCGAACCTCGATTTGAAGTGTTATAGCTGACACTGGGTATGTTGTCGATACCGGATTACCCAGAGTCAATGCAGAACCATTAACACTACCGCTAAGGAGAAACATAGAGAGTTAGCGGTAACTCTTACCGCTAAGCTGACCGTTAAGTGCCCACAATCCTATTTTTGGAAGTAAACTTCTTCTCCAAGTCTTGGAAACTTATAAATACCTTCCATACTATTTTAAAAACAATATTAGATGTTTTCTAGGACTCCTAGGGCTTGAAAAACCATAGGTTTTTCCTCTATTTCTCATAATAATCTTCTCCATAATTTCTTAGTTTTAAATTTTTAATTTTTAATTAAGTAGAATATGTTTAGATGTTAGAACATAGAGTAATCTTGGTTCGTGGATTTTCTCGATTTGACAATGCTATTCTTCCTCCGTTAATTAGTAAGCTTTCAATTTTCCTTTGCTTAATTAGTTTAAATTCTTGCTTTGATATTTTAATTTAGTATAATTGATCTTCAAACAACCACCTCCCCCCATTGATGTATTATCATGATGGATTGTGTTCGTGATTGTTTTGGGACTGTGATGTTGAAATTGTTGATGATTGTTGGCTAGATATTACGGGTCTAGAGCTTAGAATCATTTAGAACCATCAATTGGGTTTTTTGGGTACCAAATCTACAAGTTAGAATTGACAACCTTAGCTTGTAGGTAAGGTGTTCGATGAAATGCCCAAGAGATCGTGGAGATGATTCTAGAGCTTTACAACCCTTGTTTTCTTAAATCTTTTTAAACCCTTGAATTCTTGGTTCTTCGTTTAAATCAAAATAAGGATTCTAAGTGTTTAGATTAGCTTTTTCTTTGTTATTTACTTATTCGTGAAAATAAACACAAAAGAAACCTCTGATTAGTTTTCCTCGAGAGATTCGACTCAGTTCAACTTGCCAACCTACAAGCAAACTCGTACTCTTGCCAGCGAACTTTTTATGCTTGGCAAACTTAAATAAAGATAGGTGCGGAAAGTTCGAATCACATTTCTCCAAGAAAATGAGACTGGTAACGGAGTGATGGTAAATAATCTTATTAACTTCCATCAAGCCATTGAAAGCTCAAGTTCTCAAAAGTGGATAGATTCTATGAATGAGAAAATTAAATCCATGAGTGACAATACATGTGGGAACTTGTCCCATTGCCAGAAGGTGAAATCCATTGGTTGCGAATGGATATTTAACCAAGAGGGATTCAAGAGGCAATGTGAAAATATACTAGGCACATTTTGTTGCAAAGGGATTTACATAGATAGAAGGCATTGATTATAAAGAGACTTTATATCCAGTTTCTTCAAAAATCTCTTTCAGAAATTATAATGGCATTAGTGACACATTTTGGTCTTGAGTTGCATCAGATGGATGTAAAGATAGTGTTCCTCAATGTCTACATTGATGAGAGGATTTATTTGGTGCAACTTGAAAGCTTTTTTTCGGAAGATTCAAAGAATATGGTTTACAAACTTAAGAAGTCCATCAATGAGCTCAAGTAGGCATCTAGACAATGGTATTTCAAGTTCCATCAAGTGATAATCTTATTTGGTTTTTAGATGAATTTGGTCGATGATTGTGTATACCATAAGTTCTGTGGGAGCAAACACATATTTATGGTTTTGTATGTCGATGAAATTTTGCTTGACAGCAATGATATAGGCTTATTGCACGACACCAAGAGATTTCTAGCTAAGAATCTTTAGATGAAAGATCTTTGTGACGCCTCATTTGTGTTAGGGATTGAAATACACCGAGATCATTCTCGGGGTACTTTAGGATTATCACAAAAGAGTTATATATAAAAGGTTCTTAAAAGGTATGGTATGCAGGAATGTAAACCAGGAGATAACCATGTGACTAAAGAAGACAAATTTAGTCTCGAATAGTGCCCTAAAAATAAATTGGAGGAAAAAGAAATGCAGAAGACTCCTTATGCTTCACTAGTAGGGAATCTGATGTATGCTCGGGTATATACGCGTCCGAGTATTTGAGCAAGTTAGGACTAAACCACTGGAAGGCAGCCAAACGGGTCTGAAGGTACTTTCAAAGAACAAAGAATTACATGCTCACATATCGAGGTCAAATCGGATTGAGATCGTTGGATATTCTAACACCAATCATGCTGAATGCCAAGATAGTATAAAATCTATGTCAGGCTATGTATTCATCTTAGATGGGGGTGATATATCTTGGAGGAGTGTTAAAAAGTCTATTATAACCTCCTCTACAATGGAAGAAAAATTTATAGCATGTTATGAGGCATCTAACCATAGAATATGGCTCCGAAACTTTGTCATAGTAAATCAAGTTTCTAGTTTTTAAAAATAGAATTCAAAGTCGACGGTTGTGAATTGAACATATCAGTACAAACTCCATGATTGTGGATCCTCTTACAAAGGGATTGCCACCCAAAATGTTTCATGAGCATATTGCTAATATGGGTGTCAAACCTTTTGAGGATATTTAGTTTTAGTGGGATTTTGGTAATTATAATATTCCTTTATTTTTTGACATATTTTTTAGTTACTTCAATTTAAGGATATTTTGAGTTTATTTTCTGCAGAAATGAAGGTTATGTGGTTGATATCACTAAGGTTTTAAGGTGGACCAGTTGGAAATAAACATGTTACGATCATCAAAATACGTGAAATTTCCATTATACACATCCACATAAGAGTCTATGCCATTCAATTGTGTTAACATATGTGACCATTGATGGGTCGAGTTACGATAAATGTAATGAAGGACACTTTGATCCTATGTTGATATGGCTGATGGATCGGATTGGATATAAATACATTTTGTTTATGACAACAAAGTTGAGCTCGTATGATTATAATTTGTAATGTATAATTATAAAGTTACATACATATAGCCCAAGCGGGAGATTGTTAGATTCTTAAAATAACATTGGGCTTATAAGTGAAAAAATTATCTGTCGTGTACTGTCTAATAAAGAAGCCCAGTTAAAAGTGACCATATAAAGTTTAAGGTTGTGTAAATACTTAATGGGTTATCTATTTTAATGAAGGGCTAAAATAGGTATACCCAATATGATTCAAGTATATAAAGGTTATGGTCCCTAGGTCATACGTATCATTATCAGCTATTATATTTTGCATCCTATCGTCAGAAGAGACAGATAAAGCTAAAGGGTTCTCTAAAAGGATTGGATACGTGTTGCCCTAAAAGGTCAAACTCTAAATTCAGTCGCTTATGGATTCAAGTACGTTTCCGTAAACTAAAAAAGGGTTCTTAATAATTAAATATGATGGTTCATTAATTATAATGGAGGCTTTTGTTAAGATTATTGTCTAACAGTTATGGGAATAAAGATTTCATGGTACAAACTTGACTCGGTTAACAAAGATCAAATTTCTTTGCTTCCAAACCAAACATACAAGAAACACACACACACACACACACAAACGAAGAACATTATCCATGTTCTGTATTCACAAGCATACAACTTATAGTTGTAATTATTAAAAAAATACATATATGTGAACACTTATTATTATACTGCAAGCAGGGATTGGTGAGTTTATATATTCGAGCTAGTGACAATGGCCATGATCAATATCACAAGTGCCACAGTTTGAAGCTTGGCAAATTGCATCGTCGGTGCAAGAAATATGGCCACATCCATCTTCGTGACAATGCCCATGATCAATATCACAAATACCGCAGTTTGAAGCTATGCAAATTGCATCGTCAGTACAAGCAACATCATCACATCCTACTTGGAGCAGCTTTCGTGGTGAGAATACTGTCGATGATGTTGTTTGTGCGCCTTCCACCACTGTAACCATTGTGCATGTAAGACATAATAAACATGTATATCCCATTCGAGTAATGCATGCTCGATCTATCTATCTATCTATCTATCTATATATATATATATACACACACACGTGTGTGATTTGTGTATGTTAGTGGTGACGGAAATGACATTTTTGTTCCTTTATTGTAATTGACGTTTTGAAATTTATAACACTAGTAGTTACTTTCAATTTCGATCTAATATAACTTCTGAAATTGGACATTAAGTGCAATTTTAACCATGATTTTGTTAGCTTGATGGAATCGCATGTCAAATATTTGGGCAGCTAAGGTGCCAACTAGCCCAAGGATTTGATCGGTGATTTGGAGTATAATTTAAACTATCAAATCACCACAATTAACAAATGAATTATAGGATATTTACAATGGCAGGTCAAGGACATCAAAGTGGGATGAGCCCATAATTAGTTATAACAAAACATCTTATAAGTTCACCATTTAAATTTTTCAGATATTTTACTTTTTACTTCAACAGGCCACGACATTATTTTTCTTCTAAAGAAAATACATAAAATTACATTATTATTATTATTTTAATCTTAATTGTAATTATTTTCATACTTTTGGGACGTAAACGGGGTGAGTCGTGTCAGAGTTGCTCCTAACTCCGCTAGTATATCTTAACATACTTAAGTTGGAAATCACCTAATTCCAATTTATTTTGATATATCGACACCTCGGCAATCAAATCGTAATCAGTAGTTTCTAATATAATTACACAATTTAATCAAACGGAATAAAGGCTTGAATTGTAAGACAAAATTAGACAAAAAACAATTTGACGAGATGGAGGACTAATGGTCAATGTTACAAGACCAACAATCAATATCCGTGTGTGTGTGTTGGAAAGAAAGATAGAGATGTGTCGTACCAAACAAAAGTAGAACGAAGAAACTGAACATCTTCAGTGCTATTGCGTGTGATTTAGTCCTCGCCATCTTAATTAGATTCTATGTTTCTCCAACTGTGTGAGCATTTGATATTATGGAGAATACCACATTTATAGAAGAATTCTACTATAAAATATTTACTATTTAACTAGTTATTCTGAAGAATATTAATAAATTAGTAAATACTTATATAGCTTTAATTAATGAGCAGGTGTTCATTGTCTACGGTGGAGACATAATAACATCACATTGGAAGTTATGTCGTAGTTAAATTACTACAATTAAGATATCAAAGCAAATGTAGCAATTGACATGGGATGACAATGTCGACATAGTGCCGAGTATGAATGTGAGAATAATATTTAATATCTTACATTAAAGAATAAAACATTAAAACTATCTTCTTTTACAATTCGTTAAAATGCAATTGTGTCGAGGCGTGATTTATAATGACTCTGTAAGTACTCTATAAAAGTCTAGGAAGCAGCACATATTATTTATGGGCAACACTCTTGTCTTCCCGTATAATTATTCATTAGATCAAAATTTCGTATCAATACATAATAGTACAAAAATCAATAAATTATTGTAAAAATCCAATATATCATTATACCGATACATCATAGTATAAAAATTAATACATTATATATAGCAGTGGTCAGATATTTATGAAAAATCAATATTTTTTATTTTTTAGTAAAAAACTAATACATCATAATAGAAAATCAATATATTATAGTATCGAGTCAGATGGTCAAACGGGTTATGACCCGTCAATCTGGTCTAACACAAGTATTTATCATTATTTATAGCATAGCGACGTGAGTAGTGAATGTCATTCCTACGAGGATTACGAGTATAAGTACTAACTCTCTTTTTATTATTACATCTGAATAATCAATTAGATGAATATTATAACCAAAATATAAAAATAAAAATAATCAGTGATTAAATAAAACCAAAAGGATGAAAGTTTACTTTGTGATTATTTACGTTAAAGTCAATATTAAACAATTGAAATCAAACTGATCCCTGATCCCTGTATATCAATTCATGATTTTATGACCATAAGAGTTCACGATGTAAGCTAAAACATAAATTTTAGAGTGATCTAACTCTAACCTTGAGTTGATTCACTTGAGTTTCTTTGTAATTCAAAATGCCGCAAATCGGATTAAGAACTATGAATTCTAATATTAAGTTTGATCCTGTTCCGCAAGATTTTTGACGTCCTCTATCCTGGACTGCATGCAATTATTTCTATTAATCAAAGTTTTATCTCACTCTCAATCTTTCGATACATGATGTGAAAAATAAATAACAATGCAATACAATAGCAATATTGAATTGAAATAAAGAAGCATAAAACGGATATATTACAAGAAATAATAAAATTTTAATAATTATTATTATTATTTTCAAGCCAAATCGCAAAGTTAGTCTCGGGTTCATCCTATCCAAACATTTGGAAAACAGTTTCGTGATGAAACTTAAATAAAAATATATAGGTAAAGACAAAATCAAACAAGAATTCATGATTAATTCTACTCCTTATAAATATCACCGATGGCGTGTATTTTGATCTCTAAATTAAGAATCAATTCTAAATTTATGGTTTATCACTCATCGTGATGTTGCGGAACAATCTCCTAGCCTCCAAGATATCATAAAAATAAATCTTGGGGTCTTATATATAGCACATGAGAGTCCTTCCAATAAAAAATTCTTCAAAATCGTCTCAAAAATTGTTAAGTAAACAAAAACATTAGTAAAAGTTAAAAACACGGCTATGGGACTTGAAAACATGGTCCAGCACCTTAGAACAAGGCCGCACCATGTGCGTACTATCTGCTAGCAAGGCGGAAAATTGCAGTCGTTCTACTCTCTAAGGCGTTGGGTACCGTTCTCGTCCATGCATCCCGTTATACGAAATATTCTGTTCTCATAATTGTCAAATTCGTATTTGGTGTCTTCAAAATAATTGTATGCTTGTTACTTATCTTTCCATAGCCGCTGGAATAACCTCAATTAATACCATAGAAGTTTTTTGATATGTTGGAAGTTGCATAACAATCTCTGTATCCAAGTTGCGAGAAACACACCCAACTCTCTTTTATTTTTTGCCTTATTAATTTCAAGTCAGATAATGACATTTATCATAAGTGTTATGATCAATTCACTGATATAGTTAAAAAGATTGTGCCTTAAGACAATGAAGTTGCATTAATTTTTACGAAAGTAAGAAGTTATTGAGGAGTATAGGCTTACCAGTGGAGAAGATAGATTACTGGAAGAATAATTGTATGATCTACTGGAATGATAATTGTGAACTCGTTAATTGCAAATTCGGTAAAGAACCCCGGTTCAAATCCACGAAGCAGGGAAGTGCAAAACGACATAAGTCTAAATTAGTTGCGTACAAGAAGATGTACTACTTTCCCTTAACTTCACGTTTGCAAAGATTGTATGCATCTCCGGCTACAGCGAAAGATATGCGGTGGCATGCTAAATACGTAGTCGACGATGGTGTCATGCGTCACCCGTCAGATTCAGAGGCTTGGAGATATTTTGATCAAACTCACCCAAAGTTCACCGCTAAAGCTCGAAACGTCAGATTGGGTCAATGCACAGATGGATTTAAACCTTTTTGTAGTTTTGGCTCGCAATATTCATTGTGGTCAGTGATATTCACACCTTATAATTTGCCGCCATATATGTGTATAAAAGAACAATATATGTTTCTAAGTGTTCTTGTTCTAGGCCCCAAAAACCCAAAGGACAAGTTAGATGTTTTCCTACAACCTCTAATTGCAGAGTTGAAACAGCTGTGAACGGATGGTGCTGAATCGTATGATGTGTCCAAGAAGTAGAGTTTTAAGTTGTGGGCAACCCTTATGTGGACAATTAGTGATTTTTCTGCATACCCCATGTTGTCGGGTTGGAGTACGACCGATCGAGTTGCTTGTCCATATTACATGAGCGATCTGATGCATTTACTCTGAAGTTTAGCAGAAAACAATCTTGGTTTGATAACCATTTCTAGAATGTGATCATCACTTTCGAAAAGACAAAAATTACTTTCGAAAAAATAGGAAGGTTGATGCTCCTGCTCCAAATATTCATTTAGGAGTAGAGATATTGGCTGAGATAGATAGAATTGGGCTTCTAAAGGTCACTGAGCTAGAAGCAGAACGTGTCAATGCTCAAATCGCAAAGACAAGCGGTTGGAAGAAAAGAAGTATTTTTTGGGATCTTTCGTACAGGAGCACAAGTTTAATTCATCATAATTTAGATTTTATGCACATTGAGAAGAGTGTGTTTGATAAGGTGTTCAACACGGTGATGAATGTGAAGGGGAAGATAAAAGATACGTCGAAATCAAGAGATGAGCGGAACGACTACTGTTTTCTTCCATCACTTTGAGCTCATGACTCGGGAAAGTATCCCAAGGCTTCATACACACTCAATAAAAAATCAAAAATTGCTTTGTGTGAATGAGTTGAGACTCTTAAATTTCCAGACGGGTACGCTTCAAGTTTGGGATGTTGCGTCGATATGAAAGGATTAAGATTGCATAGGATGAATAGTCATGATTTTCATGTTTTTATACAATGATTAATTCCGATTGCTTTTCGAGAACTACTACCCAATTTAGTTTGGAAAGCTCTAACAGAGTTGGGTTTGTTCTTCAAAGACCTGAGTGCCAGAGTTATCAAAACTTGTGATATGGCTAATATTTCTCTGATCTTGTGCCAACTTGAGAAGATCTTTCCCCCGAGTTTTTTCGACTTAATGGAGCATTTGTCGATCCACTTATCATATGAGGTAAGAATTGCTGGTTCAGTGCAGTATAGGTGGATGTATCCTTTCAAAAGATATCTTTGTAAACTTAAAAATAGTGTGAGGAACAAATCAAGTGTCGAAGGCTCGATAACAAATGTTTATCTAATTTAAGAGGCGTCAACTTTTAGTTCGTACTACTATAAAAATCAAGTCTCCACTAGAAGAACAAACTTGAAGCGTAATGAAGACGTTCAGGATGATGGAGACGACGATAATGAGATTCCATCAGTATTCAAAAATTATGGTGAACACTTCTCATCCGTAGTAAGAAAAGAATGGTTGTCAGATCAAGAGTTATATGCGGTGAGAAAATACGTATTATTAAATTGTGATGAACTCGAGGATCTTAGCTGGTATAATTGATTATAAATAATATTTTACGTATTACTTTATGCAATTGATTATAACAATATTTTACTTCGTTAAATATGCAGCCTTTTCACGGAGGGCATTAAACGCCAACAACCAAACATTTCAGATGAAAAATTAAATAGAAAATTAGAAGACGAATTTTCCATTTGGTTTGAAAACTACGTGAGTCAAATTTTGTGAGGTTTGTTTATATACATATATTACGTGTTTATATTTGGATAATGTAACTTTACATCATATATTATAGGTCTGGGATCCCTTGAATAATGTAACCAATAATTACATTAAGAGTGTACCGTTCAGTCCATCGCGTTGTGTGGCTACATTCAATGGCTGCAAAATAAATGGATACAGACTTTACACGATTGCATGCGTATCAGAACGATCTACATCGAACATTGGGGTCTGTATAAAGGATCAACTTATGGAGAAGATGAATATGACTATTACGGTCATTTGGTAGAGATTGTCAAATTTGAATATTCAGGGTATGTAAGCACACTCTTGTTTAAATGCGAGTGGTTTGATCCGACTCCAATAGGCACGAGAGTGCACTCTCAATATAAGCTTGTCGACGTTAAGTATAAATGTATACTCAATCATTATCATCCATTCATACTTGCGGCCCAAACTACTCAAGTTTATTATTTCCCGTACCTGAATTTAAGAAGATACATGGTCGACTGGTTGGAAGCTTGTAAGATTAAGGCGAGCTCAACAATAGATTTTATAGAAGAGTGAACGCCTGAACAATCGTTTCAAGAGAATATTGTTGAAACGCATGGTGTAATCCAATTGGAGGATGTTTATTTCCAACTTAATGATCCACTTTTCGATGATGCCGATGCCGAACTTTTCGATGATACGGAGAATGAGTTTATAAGTGAAGAAGAGATAAATGACGACGATTAGTTTGTAATTTGTGTCGGTTAAGGTTATAACGTTATATAATTAAATATGATTTAAAAAATAATATAATATTTTAGTTTTAATTGTTATTAATTTAATTTCAAAGTGTTTAAGGTCGTTTAGACGAGGGGGAAGAGTATTGCTGGTCGTTCAGGATCATCCGGTCCCTCAGATTCTAGTACCTTAGGTTATGGGTGTTTCGACTCCTCGTCGTCACAACCAGTTTTGCCGATCTCCTCTTATGATTTGGTCGACCATATGGGCCGACTCCTCGCGAGACCTTACCGGATAGCCCTCCTATTTATGATGAGTGTTGTCCACTTCTGAAGGTGTCCTTGTTTATATCGTCGGTCAGAGTTAATTATTAGTATTTAATAGTTTTTATTAATAATTATATCATTGTGAATTATAAGCAACTTTTAAAAAAAAAATTTAATTTTAATTTATATATTTTTAGAGTGCGGAGTAGCTCTACAGATTTACCAGCGATTCTTAAACAGATCCTTAAGGCTTGAGTGCACCTAGATGGATGGAGGTATAGGCATATTCCTCAGGATCATCGTGACACGTGGTGGCCTCGGTTCTAGGTATTTATATTAAATACAAACTTAATTTATTGCATTACATATGTTGTCTTAAATATGCTTTATTGTAGAGTTCATGTTATTGGGACCGGAGGCGATATTTTGATGATACTATGCACCAAACCTTTTACGTATCTATATCTTATGCGTGCGCTAGTCGTCTTAATGTGTGGCGGTTAGATTATGTGCAATATTATTTTGAAAAAAGAAAAGTTGCACCTAACATTGTTTTGTAAGTAATCGATTATCGGACTCCATGAAACTTAGAATCAGATCTCCACAGTTCATATTTATGGTCGTAATTATCAGACTCCATGAATCTTAGAATCAGATCTCCAAAGTTCATATTTAGTTCGATGAGTTATGAATGTTTGTAAAATTTTGAGAGCGATCAACGGTTAAAACTTATGAAAACGCTTCTTGCGAATTTTCTGCGAAGAGATTTTTCTTTTAAGAGTGATCCAATGATTAAAATTAACGGTTTTATAAATTTTTTGAACAGAGATTTTTTGCGCAGAAAATTATCAATTTAAATTGGTTAGAGATTCATAAAGTATTTTGAAATAGAAAGAAGTGAGAAATATGTGAGGGAGAAAAATAACAATTAATCTTATGAAACTAGAACCTCACTACAAGATTAAATTTAGAGGTATAATGACTATTCAGTGATATACAACACAACAACAACAACAAATATAATAATAATAACAACAACGAAAAGCTGGTCCCAATATAGACCCTCCCAATATTAAAGTCTTTCATCCACTAAATTCTCTGCACTTTTAACTCTCTTTCTTCCAATGACCTTAATTCATTCCATCAATCAATGGGTTTGCTGTACTATGCCATCACAATACCCAGAGCCCTAGTCACCACAGCATTCATTTCCAACATATTTACTAACGCCAGATTCATTTTCATCGGCGCACTCACCCATCTCGGCCTGTACAAGCCACCACCTGAACAAGAAGAATCCAATTCCAATTCCACAGACAGTAACTATATTCTCATCCTCGACCCCTCATCCCCTTCACTTGTCCCCGTCCCAGTTCACGCTGTCACCGCCGCCATCAAGAATCGTGTTCCCATTGTTCTGTTCCGAGATTATAACATATTATCCCACCAAGAAAATGAATCTTCAGGTGAGCTGAATAATAGTAATGTTTTATGCAGTATCTGCTTGGAGCCTATAGAGTCTGTTCATTACATAAGGGATCTCTGCAACTGTAGCCATTTGTTCCACAGTGAATGTTTGGACACTTGGGTTAATGAGGGACAGGTCACTTGTCCTTTGTGTAGATCTATGTTGTTACCTCCCAAAACTAGTCCTTTCTTTTTGAGATAGATGTAATCAAATTGGAGATGGGTTTTGATGCCCGATATAGTTAGTCACTTGCATTAGGTTGCTTATTTGAGTTTGATAGGTGTAATTTTGTGTAATAATTATTGCCCTCCCTAAAAATAAAAATTTATATATATATATATATATATGTGTGTGTGTGTGTGTGTGTGTGGGTG
>BMAC01000017.1:2536177-2548096 GCA_014905375.1 Phtheirospermum japonicum
TTGCCGATCCTTTTGATTTCGGGGTGGAATCGCGGACCCCAGTGGCGCCACATGTCCCGGGTTGATATATGACATGGACATAACCGACTACATCAACTACCTTTGCTCAATGGAGTACGACGACTCTGCCATCTCCCGACTAACCGGACAACCCGTGACATGTTCCGAGAAGAGATTCTCAATTCTAGACGTGAACTTACCTTCGATAATCATTCCACATCTTAGAAACTCGACCACCCTAACCAGAAGGGTAACTAACGTAGGAGCCGTGGACTCGATATATCACGTCGTGATTGAACCTCCCACCGGGACACTCGTATTCGTGTACCCACCGATACTGATTTTCAATTGCAACGCCAAGACACTCTCCTTCAAAGTGACGGTCATTTCGATGCATCAACTGAGCGCTGGTTACTATTTCGGCAGCTTGACCTGGACGGATGGATTGCATAGCGTGAGGAGTCACATTGGTGTGAGAACTGCAATGCCTCAAGAACTTAATGTTGCACCAATTTGAAAATAATTTACTTATTGTTTTCTTTGTGATATAAATAATTACACTGTGTCTTGGGAGTAAGGCAAGAATGTAATCAAGATTCAAGAGCTACCACCATGTGAATCAATTGGAAGTAATCAAAGTAAAACAGAACTGTTGGAATTAACTGGGTTAATGGGTCATCCGGAAAAAAAAAAAAAAAAAAAAAAATTTTTACGATTTTTTTTTTTTTAATTTAGTTTTATGGGACATGCCTAACAGTTAGAAAAGGCGTACCTGTGGTGGTAAGAGCGGATCTGATTGCAGCCGGGGACCAATTAGGATGTTGTGCCCTGAGAAGGGCCACGATGCCCGTAATATGAGGAGTTGCCATTGATGTTCCTGAGAACATCGTGAATCCTTGTTCCGCTGTATTATCAACACCAGAGGTTGCGGCTATTATTAGCACCCCGGGTGCAGCTATATCCGGCTGTTTCTCGTTTAAGAAAGATGAAAGTTAAGTCTTTAAGTAGGAAATAATTACTGTGAGTCTTTTCTCATTCATGCTGCCAAGAAATTTTGATGGTTGTATTTTCAAGATCGGTATATTACTAATATTATAATCTAGTGTTTGATCTCTTACCTTAAGTATTGATGCTGCCATAGAGTTAGGACCTCTTGACGAGAATCCAGCAATCTTAGCTGAGACACCCTTACCCACAAGAGTGGTAGAAGGGCTTATTTTCACCATTGGATTTCTGCTTGAACATGATATATATTGTAACAATGATTAACTTTTTTTTTTTTTTGAGATTTTCTTGAAAATTTTCAAAAGTTGAAATCATAGGTAATCACAGCATGAGTAGTTGTTGAAATAACTTTTTACCTGGTGGAGCGGATGTAGAATAGGATCTGCGTGCCAACCTCGTAATCCACTTCTGCGCAGGGTAAGCCGCGGCATTTAGCCGTGATCTCATTTGATAGCTTGGCAACAATTACTCCAGCACCGCCTGCTGCTCTGACTAACGAAGACGCATATGATGTCACGGATGGGTCGTCATATGTAGTGAAGCAAAGAACTACTTTTCCAGCAACTAGACTACGCCTGTTCAGGGTGAGATCCTCGCACACACTGTTCAATTAATTGCAAACGCCAGTCAATTTCTTTGGAAAAAAAGAAATTAATAGGGGACTCTGTATATTCATACACACTACTTAAAAGACTGTCGAAGCTTTACCCGGTAGATGTAGCATCATCGCCAGGGTAGACCAAGCCTGTACTGTCAACTCCCTTTCCCTTGTAGATAGCCCGACCCTACAAGATTTGGTTTTATTGGTAATTTGTTGATTACATTTTTATCTTCACAAGTTAATGTATTGACACATCCCCGCAAGGTTGTCAAAATCGTGACCCGAATCGTTAGTTGAATCTGGATCTGGTAGAATCATTTGTATTTTCAACTTAAATTTGACTTGCTATTTGCTAATTAATTGGTTTTTCTTTACCAATTTTAATTGTTTTTTAGTAAAACTAAAACCTCGCGATTTCGGATTCGAACCAATTTTACAAATCTGACAAGCTCACCTGAAACGTCTTATTGTTTCCAAGTGTGATTTGGGTCGCGAACGCTCTATCCATGGTGCTCGCCGCAACAGTTATAATCCACGGCGCCGTGTTGGCGACAGTCTGCGGAGAAGGCCCTTCATTCCCCGCTGCACAAACAACCGGGATCCCTCTCGCAACGGCGTGAAACGACCCCACGGCAATGGCATCATGCCCGTCCACTTCCAAGTCGAGAGGGAGCGACGCGGTCCCGATCGACAGCGTCAGCACGTCCACCCCATCCTTGATCGCCTCGTCAAGCCCTTTGAGTATATCCGCATCGGCGCAAACCCCACCCCTCACATTCCAGCACACCTTGTAGACAGCCAGCTGAGCGCGGGGGGCTCCCCCTCTTGCCGTACCTTGCCCAACACCATTGTAGCTGACGTCGTCCACGCCAGCACCGGCCGCCGTGCTGGACACGTGAGTGCCGTGGCCCACGGCGTCTCTGGCCGACAAGAACTCTCCAAACGCCGTCAGATTCACTGACCGCCCGGACTCGGCTATAAGTCCATCCACAAACCACCGGGCCCCGATCAGCTTTTTGTTGCAGTGTTTGGTAGCGTTGAACTGGTCACCGGATTTGCAGGTGCCCCTCCAGGCTGGAGGGATACCCGACAGTCCGTCGTCGTTAAAAGACTTGGACTCTGGCCATATTCCGGTATCCAAGACACCGATAATAACTCCATCTCCACCGCCCGTGTTGTTTCTGTGTGGAGGGTCGTTCGGGACGCCCAAATAATCCCAGCTTCGGGTCGTTTGGAGCTTGCGAAGTGAATTTGGCATAACTCGTACGACATCAGGATGATCTGTGAGCATATATTCATTAGAAACCCGTAAATAAAACTAACTCAGGACTTGGTTAGTTGCTCTTATTTACCGGATAATTGTTGTGCTTGAGACTCTGTTAGCTTAGCTGCAAAGCCCGAAAAGCCATATCTGTAACTATACACCATCGACTCTAAGGCCAATTGCTCGCTGCAATTAACAATCCAATCATCTCAATCAAATGCAATAACTATTATAGCATTATTTTATTTTATTTTTTTATTTACCTTCTCATCAAAGTAGTGAGCATGGCATGATGTGAATCTTTGATGAGTTGTGGGTCACTGTGTTGCCTCTCTCCTAGATAAACTATGTAGACCTGTTGATTATATTTGAATTAAATGATTTAGGTTAAGGATAACTTTTGAGCTAAGAATTTCCGTACATGTTCCGTTACACACGTGACAATCATAATATACAAGGATCATTTTTAATTAAGGTTAATAATCAATTTGGATCCAAAATCATACCATTACCTTCACTTATTGGCCCATGAAGTCCAATCCATTATTTGATTATTTATTTATTTTTCAAGAAGGATTGTTTATTTCTCTTTGGTTTATGCCCTAAAAAGAAAGAGAAAATTAGACCACAATGTCTGGTTTCTGGCTGCGCTAGTGGCCCATAATATGATATCACACATCATTGAGGTTTTGTTTCAAGGGATAAACAGTTTATGAGCATTTAAAAAGTAATGCATATTTATTCAAAAATTAATATAAAATATACTCGCTTAATCTTATTAATTATCATTTTAGAATTTATGTTAAAAATCAAAAAGTATATAAATTTAATTAATACACCCTTAATTAATTAATAGTATTCATAATTAAATTATTTCTTTTCTACTCATATTTATTTTATTATTATAAATTATTTTGATTTCTTCAAATGAGTAGAGATGAAATTGAAAAATATGGATAAAAAGTTTTCAAACGATAATTAATTTGAAAATAATATTAACCACTAAAATGATACTTAAAACGGGATTGGTCTGCTAATAACGTAGTAATATAAAAACTGAACCTATGACCACATTTACCGAGAAAAAATGATGAATATATATTAGAAAAACAAAATTTAACCGCATAAAAAGTTATTGACAAGTATAGTAGCATCTAACATTTAGCATAATAGTGGTAAGGACAATTGTCGGGCAATGATGGATATTTTGGTGGAAAGTGATGAACATGAGAAAAATATTAGTTAATATTTAGTATAATAGTAATAAGTATTTATCTGAAAATTAATATGAAAAGTAACGAATCTCTACTAATAAAGAATTAATACAAATTTACACATAGGACTGCATTTTAGTTGTGCATGTTTTGTTTTGTTTTTTCTTTTTTTTCTTTAAGAAAAATAATTATTATATAACATAATAATGATGAATATATTTACACGTGTGAAGGAGGGTGAGTGATGTAGGTTCGTACACTCTCATGTATATATGATATAAACGTTATGTTCTCACAAGCTTACAGAATTTCTTCGACACGTATAACTTGATTAAATTTCTAACATCAATAAACTAACACGACTAAAAACATAAAAAATAGTATTAACCCGTCAAAATAGATATTAAATAAATCAACAAATGCAAGTTTAAGCTGAAGTTCCGAGTTGTAACTAACATAGTTAATTGTCAAGTAATTGAATAAGTTGCATGTTTAAGTTTAATATTAATAGTTCTTGAAACCCTGTTTGAGCTAGCATTGGCAAGTAATTGAATATGTTGCATGTTTAGTTTAATAATAATAGTCTTTGAGGCCCTGTTAGGGCTAGTATTTTCAATACCGAAATTCTTATTTTAAATTTCAATACCCGTTTATAATTCAACCAACAACATTTTATACTTAATGTACTCATATCTTATAATATCATATTTGCACATTTATCTTTTTTATCCTAATACCGATAATTAAATAATTAAATACTGATAAATACAATATAATAATATAATATCGTTCACTATCAAACATAATTTAATATCTACATTTAAAAATAAAGATTTTTGAATTTTATAATATTACTTGACAAATATTTTTTTTTTAATTTGAAAAAGCACTAATAAATAATGTGCATGTGCAAGTTAAGCATGTCATAGGGTTTCTCATCTCTTCTCTTCCAAAAAAAAAAAGGAAGAAAGAAAGAAAGAGCAAAAGGAGAATCATACTTTACTATCATCAAATGCCAGCTTCAGAGTTTTGTGATGGCCATCAATCAGGTAAATAAGAAGATGAATGATGAGTAAAAAAGCGAATGAAAAGGGGATCCTCATTGTATCACTATCCTTCTTCTTTTTCTGTTTTTTTCTTTTTTCTTTTTTTTTTCCTTGTGGCTTGGTTTATATATGTGCTTAGATAGAAGGCGCAATTAAGAATCAAGATTTACCGGATGTGTTGACATATATATGCAGGCTGTGCTCTCATTTAATAAGTTTGAAGGGATAATTAGAGCAAAAGTAAGAAATGACATCTCAACTTTTTATTGATTAAAAAAAGCAAAAAAACAAAAAATGATATGATCTTAGTATATAGGGTTGCTTCTACGACCAATTTCCAATAGCCATCACGCATAACACAATTAATTTCACTCCAAGCATATTGTACCCCCACCACCCCACTTCCCCAGTTACCTTATATAAATATCTAATACCATCTCATATAGGCATCATCAGATGTAGTTTTACCCAACATAATAATAATAATAATAATAATGGACTGGATTATCTATTTTAAAATTGTGTTATTTTCTATTCACACAGACAAGGTTAATTGTAAAATAGCTTCGGTTAGGATGGCAATAGCTGATACGACACGATAGCATGACACGAACACGACACAATAAGAAATACGATTATAGAGATAAAGACACGATAAGACACGAAACACGATACGAAAAGTACAAAATTCTAAACTAAGTTAGATTTACACTTATAGTTACATTTATGATCAAATAAAATAGAAAATAAAAAAATACGATAATGCAACACGAACACGGCATGATAACTCGATTTGTCATCCCTTGCTTCAGTAATTCGGGGGTGTTGGTAACTTAATCCTACTAATTATATACAGTAGCAAATATGCAAATATCTTCTCGTAACACAATGTTACACAATTTAATGAGAGTATCTCCAATGGGACAACGTGAATTCCTAATTGCATGGTAAATATTTTAATATTATTATTTAGAAATTTTCTCCAAAAGTAGATGTGAATTGTGTAAAATACTTAACTATTATTGGTGGAGAGAAAAGAGAAATAAATAAATTAATATTAATGGGTGAATAAATAAGGTAAATTGTTAAATAGACAATGTCTAGCACATCAGATGTAGACGGTATGCTAGACATTATCTACATTTTTTCTTCCACATAAGAATTTTGAGCTTACGTGGCAAAAAATTTACCCCAATTCACATCCCATTGGAGATGCTATGGCTATGAGTTGTACCAATTTTAACTTTTTAGATTTGGCCAATGTTGACACGGCAAAAAATTATAAAAAAAATAATTAAGAAAACATAAATTGCTTTCAAATTCTAATTATTTTTAAAATATCTGAAATAATTTTTAATTTTATTAAAAAATGTATTTAAATTATAAAATGAAAAAAAAACTGGAAAAATATTTTTATGAATATGAAATTGTTTAGATTGTGGAAAAGAAATATTTAGAATAAAAATAAAAAATTTGAAAATTTATTAAAAAAAATTAAAATGATTTAAATATATAACTAGAGTTTTCAAAATATTAAAAAAAAACAAAAAAATATGAAAGAATGTTTTATAAGACCTGAAATTACTTTAAATATGTAATAGTTCGTCTAAAACCTAAAAGTTAGTTTAGAAAATAGAAATAAAATCATTTGTAGATTCAAGAATATCTGAGGATATTTAATTTTATTATTTTGCTATTTAAAAAATCATTTTTTTTTCATAACCACTTACTTATGTTTCAGAACTTCCCAATTTCTAAATTCAGTTTTCAATTTTTTAGGTATATTCTAATACTCATAAATATTTTCAAGTTATTATTACTTTTTTTTTTAAAATGTATATTTAAAATAGTTTCCTATTTTAAAAAAAAAGGAAAATAAATTAGTTTTTTTCAATAAAATTTCAATTTATGTTCTAAATATTGTTTTAATATTTAACAATTTCAAATTTATAAATATTTTTCTATTTCTTAAATTTTATATTTTAAATACTTTTTAAAATGTTTTAAATAAATCTTAGAATCTATAAATAGTAGTTTTTTAATATATATTTTAAATACTTATTTTTACATATTTTAAAAATAATTAGACTTTTAAATCAATTTCCATTTTTTTCCATGTCACCATTGACCAACCCATAATAGAAGTTTAAATTGGCAAATTATTAGTTGGACCCGAGTGCACCTTGCAAGGTGCACCCATTCTCCCACATAAAAAGCCATTCCATAATTACACGCGCCTTTTACATTTTTTTTTTTCTGAGTGCCTTTCAACCACACGCGCTGCTCTCAAAAACCTCATATCAAATCTGGACAAAAATCTCAAAAACTCCATCGCAAATCTGAGCAAAAATCGATCAAAAACTCTATCGCTAATCTGAACAAAAATCGATCACTGCCGAGAGATTTCCAATCTGAATAAAAATCGATCAGCGCCGAGAGATTTATCATCACCGACTATTCTCCTTGATTTAACAACTGTTGGATTTTTCTACGCTTTTCATCAAATACCGCTGAATCAATTGCTGCTGCACAAATCCTTTCAATTCTAAATGGACTTGAATCTGTTACAGGTTCCAATGGATGCGAATAGGTTCGAGGGTAAGTTATTTTTTGAAATTGATTTATTTTCGTATTGAATTAGGTTTAAACTATTTCTATTTTTATTGCTGCAGATCTTCCGATTTGTGTTTCTACTGCAAATATTCCAGTTTTTGGGAATGGTGCGAGTTCGAACATTGATGAAAGTAGTTCTATTACAGAAGCAGGTATATGATTTATCCTGTTACGATTCATGGAAGGGAATGTGTGATGATGTGTGAGTCTGTATGTGATGATATCTGAATGTAGAATGTGATGATATCTGAAAGTACAATGTTATGATATCTGAATGTTGAATGTGATGTTATCTGAATGTTGAATGTGATGCTATCTGAATGTCGAATGTGATGATATCAGAATGTAATATATGATGAGTTGTCTCAGTGTTATGTGATGATATGTGGTATTGATATGTGATTAATATTTGTATTAATCACATATTTTTGGTTTGTTTTATTTTTTTGTCTTATGTAGTGAATGGTGATAGTCAGTCAGCCGAGAGAGCAATGAGTGATGATGATTTGGTTGGCATTATAGTAAATTATGTTGACGAGGCTTATAATTTGTATAATGATCATGCGTTTAGGGTTGGGTTTAGTGTTAGGAAGGGGAAGGATAGGAAGAGGGTTGATGGCTCAATTTCGATGAAAATATTTTTTTGTTCTAAGGCTGGACAGAAACAAGTTTCAAAAAAAGTAGGTCTTATGCGAAATTAGATATGAGAACAGGTTGTCCTTCTTTTATTCGATTTGATATTGATCGTAGTGGTTTGAGGGTTGTTACTGCACATAAAAACGGTCACAACCATACATTATGTCCACCTACATCTAGTAATCTTCTTCCATCTCATAGACAAATTTGTCCGACTCAACTTGCTTACCTTAAATAATTAAAAAAAAGTGGTGTTGGTGTGGCCGATGGTGTTCTGGTTTTGAAAAACCAGTCTGATGGTTCACCTTTTTTAGGGTTTAGCATTAGAGATGCATATAATGCATTGAGTAAATCGAACGTATTTGATGGTACTGATTTGAACACTTTAATTCAAATTTCTAAAAATAGGCAAGCTAATGAGAAGGACTTTTTTTTCGATTTTGAGGTCGATAGTGAGTCTAGGCTTTGTAGTTTTTTTTGGAGAGATGGTCGTATGCGGCAGGATTATGAATTATTTGGTGATTTATTGGTGCATGATACTACGTATCGCACTAACAAATACGATATAATTTGTGGTCTATTTGTCGGCATGAACCATCATGGTAAATATGTGATGTTTGGATGTGGGTTCCTTATGAATGAGAGAATTGCGTCATTTGAGTGGTTGTTTGGCGCTTTTTTGAGATCTATGGGCGGTAAGCACCCTATTACAATCATGACCGACCAATCTGCTGCCATGGCTGCTGCTATTTCCAAGATTTTTCCAATATCACGACCTCGACTCTGCGTTTGGCATATTGGAGAAAATTCAAAGATAAATGTCAGATCACTAAGAAGTCAAAAAAGTTTTATAGACCTTTTCAACTATTTGCTCAAATACGTTGAAACAGAGGCTGAATTCTAGTTTTACTGGGAAAAGTAAGTAAATATTTTTATGTTTAACTTATCTGTTAATTTTTGTTGATAATATATTGCATCAATATATGATGATATTTGGACTTATTATATGATGATATGTAGTAGAATTATGTGATGATATATGTAAGTAGTATGTGATGATATCTGAAACAGATTCAGGTTTTTAGGGTTTTCTTTTTTTCTAAAGTAAATTGTGATGATATGTGTCAGCAATGTGTGATGATATGTGTATGTAGTGCGTGATGATATCTTTGTAGGTAGTGTGATGATATGTAAAGTACAATATGGTTTTAGGGTTTTGCTTTTTTGCTAATGATATGTGGAAGTAAAGTGTAATGGTAACTATGAGTGTTGAGTGATGGAATGTGTCACTAATGTGTGATGATATCTGAAACAGCTTCAGGTTTTTAGAGTTTTCTTTTTTTTTTTCTAAAGTGAATTGTGATGATATTTGTCAGCAATGTGTGATGATATGTGTATGTAGTGCGTGATGATATTTGTGTAAGTAATGTGATGATATGTGAAGTACAATCTGTTTTTAGGGTTTTGATTTTTTTCTAATGATATGTGGAAGTAAAGTGTGATGGCAACTATGAGTGTTGAGTGATGGAATGTGTCACTAATGTGTGATGATATCTGAAACAGATTCAGGTTTTTAGAGTTTTCTTTTTTGCTAATGATATTTTTGGTATAAAGTGTTTTAATATGTGTCAGTAATGCTTGATTTTCTATTTTTTTCAGGATGCTTACAGATTATGGATGTCAGAATAATGCTTGGTTAAAAAGGCTTTATGATATACGAGAAAAATGGTGTCCTGCGTTTAACAAGGATTGGTTTTCAGGTGGCATTTTATCTTCTCAAAGAAGCGAGAGCACAAATCATGCTCTTACAAGGAAATTATCAAAGACGGATGGGCTTTGCGATTTCTACAACATGTTCATTGGAGTTGTGTCTGAGTGGAGTAAAGAGAACGAAGATGACGTACGTTGCAAGCTAGGTACACCATCTATGGCTTTAAATGATGTGAAGTTGATTTTACATGCTAGAGATGTGTATACAATTGAAACTTTCTCTTTATTTGAAGATCAATATATGAAAGGGACTGGATGTCATCAATCCTTTTTCTCTATAGAAGGGTCTAATATGACATATCATGTATGGGTTGAGGGTAGGGATGTTATAAAACATGTAGTGACTTTTAATGTTGCAGATTTGTCGGTATCTTGCACGTGCAAGTTATTTTTGAGGTTGGTATTTTGTGTTATCATTGTTTGCGTGTAATGAATATACATTGTGTTTGTGCCATTCCGGAGAGATATGTTACAAAAAGATAGCGCAAGGATATTGTTAGTGATCGTGTTTTAGATGATGTTCCTATGTTTGATTACTCGAGTAAATCGATGGCAGGCTCGTTATAGAGGATTCAAATGAATAGAAAGTTTCAGAAGTTGATTTTAGCGAGTGAAGACAATATTGAAGCTCGATCAAAGTGTGAAGAAGTTTTTGAAAGTGCTAAATTCAATATTATACGTGAAGTCGGCCCCATTTATTTTGAAGACTGTGTTGATCCATCGTTGAGTTGTGTTATTCAAAATCCTCAAAGTTGTCGTGAGAAAGGTAAGTGGAATAAAAGGGAGAAGAGTATACTTGAGAAGAAGTGCAACCAAGTGAAAGGAAAAAGAAATCGAGCACAAATTGCCGAGTCACAAACTAAAGAAGCCGTAGAAAGTCTACAGGTATTTATTCTGTAATTTATATATTATTTTTCTATAATGTGGTCGTTTTTTTATTCTATTCTATTTTTTTTCAGGATGGTATTTGCCGAAGACGGTTATATTGTGCATCCGAGTGTTGGTCCAACATTGAGTTCGAGTTTCATAGTTGTTAGTCCGAATACGAGTTCAAAGCTTCCACCATTGCCACATTCTTTTGAGTTGTAATTCTTTTAGTTTAAAGTCAGTTTATAGTTAGTATTTTTTCGATATATGACAAAATAGAGAGATAACTAATTTTTATTTTTTAGACTATTCTTTTATTATTTTTGGACTGGTGTTTTTTATCCAATCCTTTTTATTGTAATCATAATGACTTTTTTTTATGAAAAGGTTATATGTTTGTTCTTTAGTTGTGGTTAATTTTTGAATTTTAGAATTTATTTTAACAAATAAATTGTTGGTGATTCAAAATGTGTAGATGGTGTGTGGATGTTATATGTGATGATGTGTCTATGGTGTATATGATGATATGTAGTTGGTGTATTGTTTTACATGTAATTGTTGTATTTTTCTCGTATTTTTAATTAGGTTTTTATTGTGGTTTTAACGGTTTTTATGTCGATTATTTAGATTTTTAAGTTTTTTTTCTAATCTTGTTGATTTTCTTATTTCTTGCTAATTTTATATTTAATTGGGTTAAATGACTTCAATTAATTGGAGGTTTGGTCTAATTCTTGGGTTTTGATATTTAAAATTTTCATTTAATAGGTGGACTATGGGGTTGAATCCTCCTTAGGCATGGAGGCCAAGGTTTTAGCCTAGTCTTGCCCAATTGCATGCCRAAATAGGTGCAAGGATGCTCCAAAATCATCAAACTTCCTGGAATGGTGGCCTAGCCTCGCCTAG
>BMAC01000017.1:2551756-2566262 GCA_014905375.1 Phtheirospermum japonicum
AAATACACATATACATACATACACACACAGGCAGACACACATATACATACACACACAACACACACACACACACACACACACACCACACACACACACACACACAATGCACCAGATGTCGATGATTGTTTGCACAACCCACTGACTTTCTGAGAGTGTGTAGAATTCATTCCTTCTTAAAACCATCTCAATGCCATCGAACAGTACTTCACTAATATTTTTAAATAAAAAACAAACATAGTAAGAGGAGAGCTTCTAAATATGCATATATCATCACAACAAACATAAAATGTAATTTATAATATATCAATACACAAATCTTGGACATACTATCACACAGACTATACACATATCATCACACAGATCTTGCACATACCATTACACATACTATGCACATACCATCATATAAGCCATGCACATATCATCATCAAAAAAAATCAAAAATTCATTTGAAATCTCAGAAAAAAGAAATGAATATTATATAAATAAAATCAGAAATCACAAATATATATATATTCATCATCTGTTCTTATGAAGATTAAAAAATAACATATTCTGATATTGGACATACCATCACACATACTATGCACATACCATCACATAAGCCATGCACATATCATTACTCCTTAGAAACAATAATTATAAAACTTAAGAATTACTTACTTTTTTGTTTCTTCAGTTGGTTTTAAGAATGCATACTCTGAAATCAGTTTCTCCTTCATTGTAACAAGTTTGTGCAGTTTTGGATTATTTCCTGTCCAGAAAGGAGATCTGAAATTCAACGGCGGATTCTTGCACTTTCTCTTTGGGTTCTTTCTTTGGAGGACATCCACAATGTCATCCGCAGACTCGTCAAGTATGCTGATTTGTTGAATGTCATAAGAAATAATTGTTTTTTTTATTTTATCAATCTAATAGTGCAGTATTCAAAATCAAAAACTAATATATAACTTTAAAAAAATATTACAGTTAAATAACTTTTGAATTTCAACTCATCAATTGGGGTCACATTCTCAATTTCAGTATCATTCTCTTCAGCAACTGTATCACTATCACCATCAGCATCATCACCATTATTATTACAATCAACGTCACCATCAACATTACAACCAATATCAACATTACCACCACCATTACCATCACCATTATTACCACCATCACCACCATCAACATGATCATCAGCACAAGAATTTTTCATCGGTTCAATATCTTCAAGTTCTAATGAAAACGTGGGTGGTGATATTCCATTTGGAACCTCTCTCTTTGTCACCTTTTTGGGTTTGCATAAAGCATCCCACAACTCAAAAATTCCGGCTGCAATTTCTGGATCATCAAACATATCATCATCTAATATGCAACTGGTTTTTTGGCTTGGTGATTTTGCAGGTGGTGATTTTTGAGTTGGTGGTGTTTTGGATGGAGATTTTTGGCTTAATGCTTTCTTGGTCGGAGATCTTGGGTTTGGTGTTTTCTGGCTAAATTCTTGGTGCTCTTCAATCGGCTCTTTCTCTTTACAGCTCAATATCAGTTCAAATGGTGTCATCAGAATGTCATTTGTCGTTTCTGTTTTTCCAATCTCATCCATGACATCTCTGAACTGATTAACTGCTTCAGTCATCTTCCCCAAGACCTGCACCAGTTTGTTTGTTGACTCCTCTTGAATGTCAACAATATCACAACTCTTCTGTAAAAAAGACATGTATAAGCAAGTCAAATTTTTTAGTTTGTGAAAAATAAATAATAACATAAAAAATCACAAAATATATATTTATCATCAGTTCTTTTGAAATATAAATAATAACATATTCATAGATCATCACACAGACCATGCACATACCAACACACAAACTATACACATACCATCACATAGACTATGCACATCTCATCAAATAAACCATATACATATCATCATCAACAACTTCTTAAAAATTCATTTGTAATCCCAGAAAGAAGAAATCAATATTACATTAATAACATCACAAATCACAAATATATATTCATCATCAGTGCTTGTGAAATATAAATAATAACATATTCATAGATCATCACACAYACCATGCACATACCATCACACAAACTATGCACATACCATCACATAAACCATGCAAATATCATCTTCAACAACTTCTTAAAATTCATTTGTAATCCCAGAAAGAAGAAATCAATATTACATTAATAACATCACAAATCTCATATATAGATTCATCATCAGTGCTTGTGAAATATAAAGAATAACATATTCATAATCATCACACAAATCATAGACATACCATCACACATACTATGCACATACCATCACATAAACCTTTCCCCAATCTTTAAACACAGAATTAAATACATACCATTTTGTTATTGTCTTCATGCTTTAACAATCTTTCAACAACCTTTTCCCCTTCCAAAGCCTCCAGATTTCTTTTCTTCTCTAACTCTCTTTTCCAATTCTGTTGATCCCCAATTTGAGCAAATTGGGAATATTCGTGAATTTGCCCTCCTCACCTTGAACTACATTCTATCAAGGTAGCATAACTGCACAAAATACATTAATGTTAGAGAATTTTATTTCTTAGTATTTTATATCACTTTATTCAGTAGTAGTTCACATAAGGTTACCATTAAGAAAATTCAGGCCCTGCAAAAAACTTATTCACTGCTGTGCTTGTTTTCCATTCCTCAATTGACAAAATAAGGCAATTGATCATAAAATGACACCAATTGAAATTCCTGATTTCGTTCTCATCTTCAAGGCATTTCAGAATCTTGTAATTGGTTTTTCGATTCTGGTGTGACTTGAACATGGCAGTGACAACAAACATGACAAAGTCAAGTTTGAAGTCATCACCATAGTCACCCCTTGATTGGAGAGCCTCAGCAATTTTTGATGTAAAAGGGGCAGCATTTGAAACTCCCCACCGCTACTGCCATTCTTTTACCAAATCTTTATACTTTTCATCATCTTTTTTAGTATATGCATTAAAAAATAAAATTATTTAGGATACGTACATATTATAGTGTAATTAAGGGGAGTTAATATAATTAATGTAAATAATTTTAAAATGCCTTTTTCAGACAAAGCTTCTGTCACAAATTTTTCTCCCAACGGCAAGTCAAGAACAGACACGACATCCTCCTCCTCAATTTTTAACTCATCTCTCTCCAATTTAATTGAGCATCTGAAAAAATCAAACTGATGTACCAGAAATGTTACCAACTCAGCATAGTTTTCTCGAGTTGATAACTTCAACATTCCAGCAAATCCGATCTCCCTGACTGCTTCTTTTTGTTCTTCATTCAGATGCTCTATCAGTTTGAAGAGAGGGTTAGGAGATGTCCTGAACCGGATATGATCTTGGTTAAATTTACGAACAAATTTCTTTTTTTGAGGAGGATTTGCTAAGTCAGTTGCAAGTTCTTTTCTTTTACGAATCTGCTGCAGTACAACCTGAAAAATAAATAAAACTGACCATCACATACACCAACCACATACCATCTGTTACACCAAACACAAACAACAACATCATCACATACACCAATCACATGTAATCTTATACACCAGCTACATATCATCATATACAGCAGTCACATATCATRCTATACACCAATCACATATCATCCTATACACCAGGCACATATCATCATATATACTAGACACATATAGTAGCCACATATTATCCTACACACCAACTACATACACCAACCACATACCATCACATACATCAACCACATACCATCTTATATACTAACTACATATCATGTAATACACCAAACACAAACAACCGCATATCTCGATTATACCAGCCATATATCATCACATACACCAATCACATATCATCCTATACACCAGGAACATATCATCACATATACTGGACACATATAGTAGTCACATATGATTACATATACTAACCACATATTATCCTACACATCAACCACATATATCAATCACATACCATCACATACACCAATCATATACCATCTCATAGACCAACTACATATCATCTAATACACCAAACACAAATAACCACATATCTCACTTACACCAGCCATATATCATCACATACAGAAATCTCATATTATCCTATACACCAGCCACATATCATCACATATAACAATCACATATCATCTTATACATCAGGAACATATAATCATATATACAAGACACGTATAGCAGCCACATATGATTACTTATACTAGTCACATATTATCTTATACCATCACATACACCAAACACATACCATCATATACACCAACCACATACCATCTCATACATCAATTACATATCATCTAATACACAAAAACACAAATAATCACATATATCACAAACACCAGTCATATATCATCAAACACATCATTTACATATCATCACATGAACATGACAGTAGTGTATTAAAATTATTGTTAAGAAATTGAAACCTCAGCTGATTTTAGTTTTTCTTTTCTCTCATTGTTTTTGTCTTCAACGGGTGCAACCTGTATATCAGCTGTGTCTTCAACGAGTGCAACCTGCATATCAGTGTAACTGTGTTAATTTTAATTTGGAATATAAATATTATTTTAACGTACAAAAGTAATAAAAAAAGCAAACCTTTTTCTTTTTCTGTAATTGTGTTTTCTTCAGAATCGGAGTCTTTTTGCCACTAACACCTCGTTTGAAAACTTGAATTGCAGAAGCAGTTTTTTCAAAATCAGTTTTTTCAGGTGTTCTTATTTTCATCTTTTCAGTGTTCTTCTTTTTCTTTTTTTTTTTCTTTCGTATGTTCTCCTCTGCAGGTCTTCTTCTTGAAGTGCAAGATGAAAATTGCTTGGAGAAGATTGTTGCAACGTCTGGGAGAAGATGAAAATCGCAGCGCCTGGGAGAAAATTGAAGAAAATTTGGAGAAAAATTGCAGCGTCTGGAGAAGATGTGAAGTAGCGGGAATTTGCAGAGGTTTTTTTACTTTTCGAGGCGCGTGAACCGTGAGCAGAAAAGAATGACGCGTCCAATTTGTTGCAGACGTGGAATGAATTAGGGCGTCCAATTGTTTGCAGACGTGGAATGAAATGGGAGGATCGAGTGCACCTTATTAAATGATTCTGGGTTCATGATATACCAATTCGTGTAAATTGGTCTGAATCATCAATTGCGAGTGGAAATAAAAAATTCTGGTGATATTTTTTTCCTGCGAGATATTTATCTAGTTAATGAAGAATATTTACATAGTTGTATTAAGTTGTCAATATTCCTATTTACTAGGACTATTTTGCAAATTAGCCCACGGGTAATTTCCACTTGTAGAAAGAAAAGAACCCATATTAATTGATTAATTCTCGATCTCAAGCAAAAACGTTTGAGCTTTGTAAGGTAAAATTTAAGGGAAAAGGACAGGGACCAACCTTTCAATACAGGAAAAGAACATTTTTAACTTTCAGTTCAAAAATTTTGTGAAGCTCCCCTCTGAATTAATTCGTAGCAAATTGCAGATCAACACCAAAACGTAGAAAAATCCAAAGCAATAAATAGAAAGAAATTGCAGAAGAAGGTGAATTTATGTAAAAAGAAGATGAATGGGCAAATTAGTAAAACTCAACTAAAACTGAACCAAATTGCGGGAAAAACGCATTAGGTTCAGCTAATCAACGGTTAGATCTCAAAGGCATTTTGTAATTCATTGATTATTGAAATTGTGGGGTTACCATGAATAATTGTGCGTTAAAAATCTAAAATTATCATATCTTTTATGTCTGTTTTCACTCTTCCTTAACTTTGAAAATAATTATGGTGTTTCGGTGCCAATTCTAATATTTTACCTATTTTTGTATTTTATTTTATTATATTTTTAGTTAATATTTACTTAATTCAATATTTTTTTTATATTATATATTACCTAATCTAATATTTTCTTTAGCAAATTTTGCCTAAATTAATATCTTATACTTTTATTCTTATAATATATAAAAGTATAAATAAATTTTATCTAATTAGAAATAATTTATATAAGTTAAATTAAGTTTTATTTATAATAAAAGTTGAAATAATCTTATTAGGATTTTAAATATTTATTTAAGAAAAATACTAGTTATAAAATTATTACAAATGAGAATAAATATTAAAAATATAAACTTAAATTTTTTTATGTAATAGTAATAAATTGAAAATGACATTAAAATATATATGAGAAAATATTGTTACGTAAAAAAAAAAAAAAAAAAAAAAAAAAAAAAAGAGAAACAAAAAAAGGATAAAATAAATAATAATAATAATAATAATAATAATAAATTTTAGGCCTAGGAAAATAAATATTAAATATTCTAAATTTATTTATCGTGTCCCAATATAATAATAATATAACATTACATATACTACAAGTTAGATGTACGACGTTTTTTCAATAGAATTATCAGTGCATTATAGATTTTAATAACATATTCATATGTGACATGCGGGTGTTGTATGTTTTGCATTTTTTCGAACTCAATTTTTTTACGGGTTTTCCCGTCAAATTTAGGATATTTTGATACACTTTACAACTAATTTTGTGACTCAAAGTAAAAAAGTTAAAAATTCTTTATTGTGTATGTACCATTTTCAATAATATTTTTTTAGTATTTTTACTAAATATTATTCTTTTCTAAATACGGTATAATATGCGGGTGTTAAATTAGTTTTATATAAAATAACATGAAATAAAATGCGGAAAACAATGAAAAAATTAAACTAATAAGATTATTCCTTAATTAATATTTAATATAAAGTGAAAACTATATTTGACTCCTTAAATATAAAATATCTAAGTGTTCATTCAACTTCTTAGAAATAATTTCATTAACTAAAGATATATATTGGAATGGTGTCAGATTCTTATTTTCTTATTACAAATAAAATATCTGTTCTAAACAAAAAAATTAAAACACTCACGCACTCAATGAGAATTGGGTCTGCTTGCCCAGAAAAAGTGTTTTTTACCACTGGGATGAATCCAATTCCCATTTACGGAACACATTCTAATTTGTGCTATTGACATGTTTGTTTCATTATGAAAAAAAATAATACATGAATTTATATTTCCTTTCCAACTATACCCAAAGTTTGACATATATTGTTCATTGTTATTCTGGCTTACAAATGCTTCAATGATGTTTGTTAGTTGTTACGTTAATACTTTAATATCATTTGAAAGATGTTTCAAAAAAATTCCTCATGATTGTTAATATCATTTTCAAATATATCTATTTATCTACTTATATTATTGAATTATGTCTCAATTACATCTAAAACCGAATCACCCTATACTCGATTAGGCCACATGGTCTTGTTTTGCTTTTCTTGAAAAGTAGAAATACAGAACAAAAGGAAAAGAGAGGTAATAACAGTTGCAACCAGCATTATAAATAAGGTCTTTTATTTGAATGCTATAAAGCACATATCATAACAACCATTTCATGCAACATAAATTAAGCAGATGACAAAAGCTAAATCAGATCCATTCTTCAAAAAAAAAAAAACTCTAGATAGCTTGCACAGATTATTGATGGCTCAGATCCATTCATGGCTTTAGAGTTTTCTTACAGAGATTAGTGCACTTTCCAAAGCACCTCTCCAGTTTTGCACCATCTGCCAAATCCCACAAACCACATCACCATATTAATTATATAAAAAATGGAAATTTACAAAAACAACCTTGATGTTTGGTTAAATCACAAAAAATAAATAAATAAAAATTGGAGAAATTACAAAAATAGATATTTAAAAAAAAAAAAAAGAAAGAAAAGAAAAGTACCATAGCTAAGAGGGATGCATAGTTTGAGAGAACAAGCAATCCGGCAAAAGTAGTTAAAATCGGCAGGAGAATGAGGAATGCAGGTGTTGAGACACTTGTAGTGACAAGAAAGGCTGTCAGCTTGAGTTTTAGTGATGAAGCAGCTGTTGTAGCAGCCACCCCAGCATGCATATGTGCTCTGTGCATGCACCCCCTTATTCGCTAACACCAGAATCACCAAAATAACGATGCTCAATTTTCGATCCATATGCCTTTGGGTGTGTTTTGTTTTGGGTGGTGTCTGGCTAGTCTTTGTAGTTGTGTTGTTGTATATAGGCCAAATGCAAGCAACTACTGTGTGGTTGATCATTTACTCCAATTTCATTAATGTGGTGGTTACTGTTTTTTAACTTGAACCTCATGTGTGAATTAAGTGTCCGTTGCTTGTGTAATTTAGACTCGTGGTAAAAAATAAAAATAAAAATAAAAAAATCAGTGTGTAGTTTGTTTAGATTTTTACAAGGAAATACATATATATATATATATATATATATATATATCTTCTTGATATCTTATACACTTTGGCACTGCCCTTTTTTTATTTTAGATGATTGTTCCAATTTTTGTTTGGGACTGTTTTTTCCACTATAATTTGGACAAAATTGTCTTGGCTGATTTTACAACACTTGGTATGTGCAATTTTGGGGTAGCTTTTGCATGACTATATATGATTTGCAGGTTATTGCATTAAATTCAAAAGTATACTTGTGATCAAAATCAGGCATTTTGCTCGTAACAATGACAAAATCTAGTTTTTGACAATGAGAAATTATTTACTTGTACAAGTCAATGGTGAAATTTGGTATGTATCAATTTTTTTGTTGAATTTTTTTATTTTTTTTTGAGAAAACATTCACACGTGTCTGTACATGTTCAGAGCATAATAATAATAATAATAATAATAATAATAATAATAATCTCACACGAATCTTTTGACTTAATGTGTTATTATCATATAAAAACAAAATAAAGAGAAGGATCCAGCTATTACATAGTCATGAACTATTGAAGCTCAATTTCCCAAAATGCATCAAATTCTTCAAGACTTGCAGAAGTCGCTACACCTGCCAAAACATTTCTCCAATCTGCCACCATCTGCTCAGTTTTATTTTAATTTTTAAATTATTTTAACAAAAAAAAGAAAATAGGATCGGAGTTGTCAACAAGAACTGCAGATACGATATTTGATTTTTTAAGCCGAACGATAGACAAGAATTATATACCCCTTTAAAGTGTTACAAACACCCATTAATGTTCGTATTTGCCTAACAAACAATTGATGGTATATATGAAGTGTGGGGTAATTACCAAAAAAAAATAAATAATAATAATAATTAAGAAGCCCTTTAAATAATTTGAAATTAATTACATCTTGAGAGAGACAGAGAGAGTACCAGAAGTAAATTGAGTGCATTGCTCCAAATTGCAACCAATCTGGCAATAATACTGATAATCAGCGGGCGTACGAGGAACACAGCTGTTGAGACACTCATAGTAACATGCAAAACTATCTGTTCTTGTCTCGTTGCTCCTCAAGAAACACTCATTATAACAACCTCCCCAGCAACTATATATCTGTGCCTGCACACTACAATTTGCCGCCGCCGCCGCCACCACCACCACAACCGCCAAGATGCCGCCGACCCTTTTCTCCATAACCGCACCGCTTCTTTTTCTTTCTTTTTTTTTGTTGAATTTTTGTTTGAGAATTAATGAATGATGCATGGATTTTTGTATATAGGTCAAGAAAAGGCCAACTACCATAGTGTGAAAATTAATCTGAATACATTTATTGTGAGTTTGTCCAAAAACATGATGAGATCATTTCAGAAAATCGAAAGTAGCTTTTTCTTTAATTTTATAATTTAACAGATAGAGATGAATTTTTGCTACATTAATCTTTTCTTTGGTATACGTACTATTCTTTAGAGAGTATTTTACCAAGGGGTATATTTGTAACATGATTTCAATTTGTAACAAATAGTGGGCTGGACAAAAGAAAAGAAAATAAATCAGGATCATACACAATCTTTTTTTGCACCTTATGATAATTTTCAAGGATTATTTAACGTACATCATGAATTCACAATAATCCGAAAAAGAAAAAAAATATAAACTTATTGATCTGTGCACTATCCAAACGGGTTTCTCGTTCTCGATAACGACGGATTAGGCGAAGAGTTAGCTCCACTTGTTTGCTGCATTGGGTTAAGGTATGCAAATGCGTCGTCGCTTTTGGCGAAATTAGCATTATTTCCTTGTGGCCTACAATGAAAGAGGATATCTGTGAGTTGTAAAATGCATCAAGTAATGAAAAGGTTTTTACCCTTGCTTAGTCCTGTATAGAATACTATATACTCTTGAATAGAGCTGTCAAAAGTACCGGCCCGAGCCCGAGATTTTCTGGGGCGACCATTTTCAAATCACGGGCCCGTTCCATGCTATAAACAGTATAAAATTGTGGCGGGCTCACCGGGCCAGGCAAAAAAAAAGAGAAAAAATGTGCTTTCGGGCCTAAAAAAGCCCAGTCCAAGCTCCGGGCCCATCGGGACGCTTGATTCATTTTAACATTTTCATTGGTGATCTTAAGATCTGCCTCTTTCCCCGTATTAGCTGTCAAAACTGGCTCGGACGAACCCGCATTTAGGGCTGAACTAATTCATATTTAGGGTGCACGAAAATGACCGGGCCTGTTGTGGCCCGACATGAATAACCCGAGGCCCGACAAAAATGAATTGTAGATAGTGTTGTCGCAAAAATGGCATCCAGACAAAACCTAGCCCCGGCCCGATTTTCTGCTTTGACCCAATAGGCTTGGATCCGGTCTTTTGGGCTTCCCGTTCCACACACACACACAAAAAAAAAGAAAAAAAAGAAAAAAAAAGGGAGCAATCATATAACAACAAGCTTCTAATCAAATACAGTGTTACCTGGTGAATTGCATGTTATTAGGTTGCTGCTCCATGTAAGCACCAGAAACTATAAAATCATAAAAAAAGGTTGGTGGTATTAACACAGAAAAATATATATGTGAATATTTCATTTGCTCAAAAACTTTCTTATTTCTTAAATCCTTATCTTTTTTATTAAAGAAAAAACATTACCTTGAGGCATGTTCATCCCATATTGGGACATATGAGGAGACATTGTTCTTGCATACGGTGATGGCTGAGCCGTTGAAGCTGCCATGTTCGGCAGAGCTCCTTGCATCGAAGATGGAAACTACACGAAAATCAATGAGAAGGAAAACTTAAAGGATAATTAAAAATTAAAAAAAAAAAAAAAAAGGTTATCCTCTATGCTTACCGTTGCTGGTTGAGCTTGGAACCCGTCACCCACCAACATCAAATGGATTAATCGGTCTTGAGGGATTAGGAAAAGTGGCCACAGACTGTAGAAAGAGACTGATGATGTTAGTTTTCTAATAGCTCATTTCTAAAATATCTTTAAAAAAAATGATTTTTTTTTATTTATTTTTTGAGGTCACATACGTTACAGGAGGAACGATATTGCATGCCGTATCCTGTGCCGTAAGGTGGGTGCATCTGCCAACCGGAAACCACCGAGCCGAAATTTGAAGAGAAAAGGTCCTGATCGAATAAAATTCGCAAAATTTGTAAAAGTTCTTTCCAAAAAAAAAGTGCTTCTCGACTTTTAAGTGGAAAAATAAAATACTTCTAAAATCGACCAGTTACCTGTGGAAATTTCCTTTCTCGCAGTAGCTTTCGATATGTCTCCTTGATCGGTAGCTTGTGGCGATTGCTCGAGTGGAACATTTTGAACCGGCATTTGTTCATTTGAGGCCTGTGAGTTTTTCGGCTGCTGCAATAAAAAAAAAAAAAAAAGAAAAGAAAGAAATTCACTTAAATCTTTGAAGATAAAACAATAAGCATGCAGAAAATCATACCACTTTGAATTAAAAAATTTAATATTGATAGTTACGAAATTACCCCTAAGGTTTGGAGAATTTGGAAAAAACCCAGAATTTCTTTAAAATTGCAGAAAACCCCCAAGGTTTGATTCACTCTTAATTTTTTGTTATGAATTATATAAGGTCTTTTTTGTAATTTTAAAACTTTGTGCCTTTTTTTTTGTAATTACGCAAACCTCGGGGGTAGTTTTGTAATTATCCTTTTGTAAATATGACCCCAAAAAAAACTATGCTTCCACACCTGACTGTAAAAAGCTTCACCATATGTAGCACCAATTGCTAGAGCATTAGAGCTAGTATTATTCACTTTCACCGTTCGATCTTTGCTACCATCATCCAACGGTTGGTGATCAACTCGATCGGCGGCCTTAGAGCCGTTCGATTCAGACGTGCCAGCTGGAGGTGAACTCACGGGATCGGGCAAGTCGAATAGCCAAGATTCCAATGAATTGGTATTAGGAGCCGTTGTTTGAGTGGCCGAAGATATTGCAACGGGGCTGCTTTCGTTATTGTTATGTGAAGGTGTGATTGCTTGTGGCTCTGGTGGATCATTGGTGGGACCGGGTTTGGCGTCGAAATCCATTAAGCTGTTTGGATTTACTGTCTCGTTTTGCTTTTGGATCGCACCGATTGGGCCTTGGGTAGTAGGATTGGCTTCATTCTGCGACGATGAACATCAAAAAGGAGTTTAAGTTGTTCGAACTCCATTTACAAATTTTTTTGAGGCGTTTGAAAACATTTAAAAAGGAGATAATTGCATTTTGGTCCCTCGTGATTGAGGTCTCGACACTTTTGGTCCCGATTAAAATTTGAGCAAAAAACGTCTCTTAAGAATCAACTGTTGCATTTTTAGTCTCGAAAGTGGGGGGAAAAATGGTACGGCCAAAAGTGTCAAACAAAACCTTTTGTGGAACCAGATGTGCAAAAAGAACTAAAGCTGGCAATTCCTGGCCCGGGTCGGTTTTTTGGCCGGGCCGGGCCCATAGGCTCGTGCACTTTTCTTCTATTTTCATACCCTTGGGTCGGTCCGGGTCCAAGAAAATGCCGGTCCAAAAATTTTGGCCCGGCCCGATTTTCTCGCTTGGACGTGTGGACTCGGGGCAGGGTCGGGCCACTCTGCCCATTTTGACAACCGTAAAAGAACCTTCTAGTGTGACCAAAAGTGTTAGGGCTTCAATCATGTGGATCAAAAGTGCATTTTTTTTCCTAAAAAAAGTGATTGTCAGCTTTTTAGTGTTTTCAAACACTCAACTACTTTACGTTTAAAATCAGAAGTTTTGCAAATGCCTCATAAATCATAATCTATAACACCGGGAAAAAAAAAGTGATTGTCAGCTTTTAGATGAAAAAGAGCATTTTTTTTATTGCCAACTTTTGATTCTACAATAAAACAGTCTTACAACTTATTCAACAACTTTTCGTTTCTTGCTGCAATAATTCAAAACTACTCGAAAACAATTAAAAAAAACAAACTAACCTTTTCACTATATTTCGGAGGTCCCTCGATTTTCAGCACCGGACGTGGCATTTGCTGGTGCATCGGTCTGCGAAACGGGTGATCGGCTCCCACCTGATCTACTACTCGAGTACCTATGATCGTACCGTTTCAGCACTCCCATCGTCTCGAAACCTATCATCGACTATCTCGAAACGAGTGGTGGGCCGATGTCTTTGGCTACCGCCTCGATTTCGCCGATTCGTGGCTGCTTCGCGGGCTTCGCTCCTCCAAGATGTCTCTGAATGTGATCACACCGTTTTCTTTTGAACGGACTAGATTGATCGAACGAGCAACGATCGGTTAGATCGTCCCTGCTGCTATTACTAATTTCGGAAAACTGCCTCTCGAAAAAGTCGCTTTTCTCGTACGAACGCCGATCCGAATAGCTATTCCTCGAATCCTATATAGAGTTTCTATTAATGAGTGTCTGCAAACACTTTTATAAAAAAATGATTCTCAGCTTCTAGCTTTTTTATTTTTTATTTTATTTTTTAGTGTTTGAAAACACTAAAAAAGTGATTCTCAGCTTCTTTTTTTTTTCTTTTTAGTGTTTACATTATTAAGAAAAAGTGATTCTCAGCTTCTAGTAGAAGCTGAGAAGCTGAAAATCTTTTTTTTTTTTTGTGTGTGTGTGTACAAACACTTCCTAAGTTTGATGATAAAAATAAGTGATTTTATATGTGCATGAGAAAGAAGCTTACCAACTTAACCATCGCAATGTTTTTATTCTCACCGGCATATTTGCGATCTATATAGACGTGTCTGACAAATTCACGAAGGCTATGAAGATTGCTGAGACGAGGAATTTAATTTGATTTAATTTAGTTAATATAGTATAAAAAAATGTATATGCTTACGTGCGTTAAGATGATATTATAATTATTTACCCGCCCGTCAGGATAAGAATTACGTTGTGGATCCCAAGCTTTGAAATAAATTTCCTTTGCTTCTCTGTAAAATAATGGTGTTTAAAAAAAATTGAGATTTTTTGTTATATAGAGAGGAAAAGAAAAAAGACTTTAAATTCTGACCTCATTTCCCCCAGCTTGAAGAGCTGAAATTTCTTCGTCGTTGAATTTCCGCCATCGACACTGATTTTACTCGATGAGTAAATTCGCGGCTGTAATTTTATTTTTCCGGAGATTAATCAGATTAATACCAAACTGAATAAAGACATATACTTAGTCCAATTTTACATTTTGATTATTAGTTACAATATCTCTTTGATTCAGAAAGTAATACTTTTTAAGAAAACTATATAAAAGTTTTAGTTTCTTGTCGATCGGAAAG
>BMAC01000017.1:2566723-2589382 GCA_014905375.1 Phtheirospermum japonicum
GCATTTCATGTTTAATGTCCTAAAACTCAAAAAAAAAAAAAATCAAAGTTGGTAAAAAAAAAATAGTAACTTTATCACACATTCATTTTTTTTTTCTTACATTAATATGAATACATGAACAGAAAATATATATTATCCTGCAATTCCACTAGTAATTACAAGAATGTGGAATTTAGCTATTTTCTTTATTTTATTTTTTAAAAAAATCCTTCTTTATTGGGAAAAAAACTTCTACTTCGATTTCCTTTTCTGGTTATATTCCATGCAATGAGATTAATATTAATGAAAACACACCTGAAAGTTTTTCAAATATGCTTAATTGAAATCTTTTTGTTGTGGGTGGGATTATTGAAAGAGGTTGATGTGCATGGTTGTTGAGAGAGGGAAAAGGAATATCAAAACTTCGTTTGCTGGATTTCATGCATAGGCAGTGTGGCCAAGAGAGAATATTGGCGTTTTTTACGCTTCTTTTGCTATTTTTCAATGGTTTTTTAATTAATAAATTAAATTGCTCACCTAAAATAAATGTAGAGTAGCCATAATACGGAACCGAAAATTATATATTATCATAAATCTAGAAAAATAATGCAATGGATATTTCTAACACATCGTATTGATATATGTGAAACATAAATAAAAATTTATTGATTAAAAAATAATTTTACTAGAACTTATTTCAAATGGTTTATGTAATATGTGTGTGGGGGGTTGGGGGACCCAAATACATGTAGATATTTAATGATTGTAATCTTTTTTTTTTTTTTTTCTCAATATTTTACATTTTAGTTTTACCCAAATGCCGTAGAAGGAAGGGGAAATACATATATGAGTAAAATTATTCCATAACTACATAAAAATCTCAATAACATAAACCTCAATAAGAAGATTAAAGTCTATATTAATTTCTGCAAACTACAAAATTTACGTCAGGCATATACTCGAATAGCATATTGATCATTCATCCATAATATATACAAATATGAACAGTTAACCACACATTTTAACTTTCAAATCCCAATTAATATTTTAATATAATTGTTTTCAATATATATATATATATATATATATATGAATTAAGAATAAAAAATAAGAATCCAGTCATACTTTTTTTTTTCTCCAAAAACATGAGTTTAGGAAATCATCTTGTTATGTCATTTACAATGATTTATTAAAAAATTTAAAGTGTTAACGATATGTTTGGTTTATTTCTATAGCAATATATTGTGTCATATTTCAATATATTTGAATTGCATAATTAATACAATACAGTATTCTGCAGTAGAAAAGGAGAATTTTAAATCCTATAACGAATAAGAATTCAAAATCTCAATAAATACTAGTCCAAACATGTCTTAAAACACATGGTTAATTTCATAAGACGTAGGACCCTCTCTCTCTCTCTCTCTCTCACAGGCGCACACACAAACAAGGCAGATGATCAGATATTATACCAAATAAAATACCAATTCTAAAAACTCAAAACCCCACACATACCATCAAGACTCCAAGGTAAAACCATTTTAACTATCCAGAGGAAACAAATACATAAAACTAATCACACAGAAAAGCAAGACCCGTGCTCATTACAAGACTGTAATGCAAATCAAGTAATCAACACATGAGCAACCCCATAAACCATACCTGATACCATTAAGTTTTCAAGCGATCAATAACAGATCCAAGAAAACCTAACAAGGCAGCAGCATTTCATAATTTAAAAATAAAAAAACTCCAGCGTTGAGAAAGATGCGAAGAAATAAATCCAAAAAAAGTACTTACTGCGAAAAATTCCTCCATTGCCCCTGTATGTAGTTCTTTGCTAAATACAACAAAGTCGCTGCTCCAAACATTAGCCCCGAATCGATGATTCAAGGACCGGTACTGTATTATTTAAGCTATATATAACCAATCGCTCCCTCATTCTCGAGCGCTACAACTAAGACTAAAGCCCAAGAAAATTATATACATCAATTAAGTTGCATTTCTACTGGGAATTTTGAAATAGCCAGCCTCTTAGGGGCAAAACAGGGAGAGGGGGAAGAAAAAGCTAAGAGCATGATGTACCAAAAAATGTCTTCAAACGATATGTGGTCTTTGAATCAGACTAGGCAGAAAGTTAATAGCGGCAAACACCTATATATCTGCCCAGCCATCACGCTACAAATAACTTTATACTATAGACAAAGATTAAAAAGTCATTATTCTAAAAAAGAAAAAAAAGGCAGGGCTATTTCCGACATTCTAATTGACAGCACCATTTTTCTCCAACGAATCTTTTATCGCCTCCGCTTGCATAAGAGCCGATACAGCTTTGTTCATTGCCAAATCGGCTTTACAGAACATTTTCTGAGCTCGTTCCCTCTTCAACTTAGCCATGGCCCGCGCGTGCTGTGACGCGCCTAACGCATCACGCACGTGATACTCGTGAAGATCCGAGATACCCGGCGGCTTGGACCCTCCGGACAGCTCGGACGGGCCCATGTTCCACGGCTGAGCTCCGTTTGTTGTGTCCCCATTTGGTGTTGTTCTCTGCGGCTTCTTCTTTTGCTTTTTCTTATGGGAGTTGCGGTTATTGTTGTTGGCTTTCCACTCGGACACGCTAGCGTTCAAAGTGAAATGAGCGTCTCGTGAGGACAGCATCCTTGTTGAAGGGCGGAGTGATGGTGAGACATCAGAAGAATCGTATATATTGCTTGCGTACAACGATTTCTCGTCTCCATATGCCTGCCCATTTGATCTTCTCCCTGCCATTTGAAGTGATACTCAGCAACGGGACAACAATGACAGGAAATCTATATAACTTTTTTTAAGAAAAAGAAATGGGATAATTACAAAAAAAAAAAGGGTTATATTTTAAGATTTCAAATAGCCCTTTAATAAATAGCCCCTTGAGGTTTACAAATACCCTGCCAATTGTATAAAACCTTATTTTAAGATTTAAGGGAGTATTTATAATTTTGATTTTTTTTTTTTTTGTGTGTGTGTGTTGGGTGGGGGGGTAATTAGGCGAAACCTCAAGCATGACTTTTGTAGTTCCCCAAAATAATAAAATAATAATAAGGATAATAATAATAATAATACAACGGTGATTGTGATAGGAAAAATAATATTATTAAAATAATAATAATGATAATAATAATAAAAATACAACGGTGATTGTGATAGGAAAAATAATAATAATGATAATAATAAAAATTAGAATAATAATAATACAATGGTGATTGTGATAGGAAAAAATTTAGCACTACCAGAAACAAGATGGCTGTGATCCCCTGGGGAAGCAAGGTGGAGTCCAGAAACGGAAAGTCTCCGATGAGACCTTTGTTTTGAGGGTTTGTTAGGAACATCCAAGCCCCGTGGTTTAAAGCAGAAGGCAAACATGGGTGGTTTTTCAGGAAGAGGAAGCTTCTCCTGACCACTTCGGGCAACACTATTCTCCCACTCCTTCACCTGTTTTTGATACCTCTGCCAAGGTGGAAGCTGAATACAAGACAGTGATAACATTGAATCACACGAATCTTAAGAGTGACAAATATAGAAGAAAGCACTATATATATATATATACAATGAACAAAAATGCTCAGACAAATATAGTGAGTCATGTGAGGTTGGTATGGAAACACCATAAAAATGAAATGTAATTTTCTAAGAAATGCCTTGAGATTACAGATAATCGAATTTTTACCAAGCAAAATTTCATAAAAATAAATTACATAACCACAAGCTTGGCCAAGTGAACCCTCAAGATAGCCAGCGAAGAGATGGTTCTGGAGTAAACTTATAAGCTATATTCGAATGAATACTTTTAAGACATAGGTACATTTATATACTTCTGTGGCTAAAACTTCCAGCCTTGCCCATTCTGAGGCTAAAACTTTTAAGACATGAGTACTAAGTGTCTTTTTGTTTGTGATATAGAAAGAAAGAGGACACATTGGGATGTTAGAATTCGCTTAATGAGGTTGGAAAAAGGTTTAGAGCCACACTCAGTTTTGCAATATCTGCATATCACTACTACCTAACATTATGGACTTCACTCAGATACATGCACATAAATATTTTATGATGATCCATTTGCATAGTGACTAACAGTCATATCACCTACAGAGGCAAAATATAATAAGAAGTCCAACCGTACGACACCTAAGAGGTCAAAGTGAAGATGGAACGTTTCATAAAGTATTACATTTTCAAAACAGTCTGAAAGTTGTGGCAGATACTCTGGATGTTAGAATTCGGTTAATGATGTTAGAAAAAGGTGAAGAGCCACATTCAGTTTTGCAATATCTGCATATTTCTACCTAACATCATGGGCTTCACTCAGATACATGAAGATAAATAATTTACGATGATCCATTTTCTTGGTGACTAACACAGTTGTATCGCCTAAAGCTATATAGCAACAAGTCCAACCATACTGCATCTAAGATTCACAAAGCATGACAGTTTTAAAACAGTTTGAAATATTGTTACCGACTCTTCACTATCTTTTCCTTCAGCCTTAACATACTCTGGTCCAGATCTCAGTACTACAACACATTCAACATGTTCTAACAACAAAAAGGGCAAATATTATTTAAGAGTCCACTCTATTTAATAAATGCATTCAGCTCACTTACCCACAAAGATATAATATAAGAGCACAATAATACAAACACTCCAAAAAATGGCAAAACCTTAGTACCTGGAGATGTCTTATCAAAGGCATGCGCATTTTCTCCCTCTTATGTCGCCAGTGTAGATATATGAGTCTAGCAGCTTCCACCGACCCTATTACAATCGCAATCTCTTCGATCTCAGCATCAGTCAAGTTATCACGACGCTGAGCATATGAAACTTTCTCAAACATGTCCATTGCCATTTCAAAGAACTCCTCAGATATTTCTTCATCTATATCATTGGCAGTACAATTTTTGTGTGTCATCAACCACTGTTCATCATCGCTATCCATATCATATAAAATATGTGAGGGATCCATCGCCATTTCAGCATCAGTTTGAACCTGCCGGAAATACATAATGGAGTTCCGAACGAAGGGGACCTCATCTCCATAATCATCGTTTTCCTCAACCAGACGGACTCCAGGTATCGGGATATTTTTCACAGAAGCAGCACGGATATTTCGATTATAACACTCCTCATACATCTCTTTGAAAAGCACCCACTGGCTCCGGTCCGGAAATTCTAGTACCCAGTCCTTTCCCCCTTTCCAGATCACAGCATGCGAGTAGCGATTAGTTGACCCAGGCTGTAAAATATGCGTAACTTTGTATGAAAATTTCGTTAAGCCAGAAATTTTGACAGCCAGTCTCCATTCATTATGATCAGAAAACTCCAAGACAATATTTGCCCCACATTCTCTCCATCCCTTGTCCCCATGGGTAACTAATACATTTGAGAAACAAGTCTGCAACTCCAAATTTTTCTGGTTATTCCCCGACCCATCAGATATCTTCTTCAGGCTAGCTCTCCTAATCCTTTTGCAAGGAATAGATCTTGGGCTAGACGCCTCTTGCTTCGCGCTGGGATCATAGCCTGCCAAAGGCAATGAGTACTGAACCTGAGTGCGTGGCTTCTTAGGTCCGTTACTGAAACCATCGCGCATGAAGTTTGGCTGGGAATCAGCCAATACGGGAGAGAGATGCCCAAGAAGAGAAGAAATTGTGCTGCTCCTACGACGTTTTGATGAACTTTTGGACCCCACAGTGTTGGAGTTATGAACAAAACCATCGTGTATACAACCTTTTCTAGCAAAAGGCGTATCAACTAGTTGATCACTTGACAAACCCTTCTGAAGTTTAGCAGAAGAGGAGGTGTTCTTAGTAGCATTTCTTGCCAAGACAACACCCATCTCCGATTGTCTATTTTCATGCTCGGTAGATTGAGAACATTCTGCAACCGGTTCGCCACCATTTTCTGAACTTTCAGGTGACAACAGTGGATCCTGATTTTGGAGGTCGGACCCAACAGAACCTTGTTTCATTAGTGACTGGAGATGCAAACTGAGAAATATATTTGATGCAGCCGAAAAGGAAAGAGTAAATTGAGGACCATTTCCAGGCTTTCCAGTCGGGCAAAAAGCCGACTGGCTCATCCTTGTCCTGGCTTCTTCGGAAACACCCATTGGCAGAATGCCCCGCTCAAATTTCTTTCTGAAATCCTGGTATTGGCAGAAGTAAAAAGAACGATTGTCAGTGGAAATAACAGAATCGTTGGAGTTAACAACTTACATTGTCTAGCTAAGATAAGTTCCACCACCAAAACAAAAAATACATATATAATAAAAGTGGAAGAAAACAGAATATGGAGTATTTGGGAAAATCAATTCCATTTAAAAACACACCAAAAATAATAAGCATTCTCTTTCTACACATATAGATATCCACGTTCAACTCATCAAAAGGTTTTCATGTAACTTGAGATTTAATTTTAGGGAAACTTTTATCTCAAAACAAATTGTTGAGTTTTGATGGGTGAACCATACCATTACTTCAGGAAATCCTCGACAAATGAATTGTCATTTAAGAAAGAAAATATTATTTGTGGACATCTCAAAGAGGAAACAAATCATTCTTTTTTTATTTGGAATGTGTTAGCGAAAAAGGGTATATACCTCACGTGGGGAGAGCTCTGAACCAGCACGAGTTTTGCATGGTTGCAAAATACCACATTCAAGTTCCTGTATGTTGCCATATGTGCACTCTGAAACAGATAGTTGTTTAATGAGACGAGATTGTTGCAGAATCTTGGATTCCAGGTAAACCCACCTTGACATTTCTAGCCTCGAGAAACTGTAAAATGCAAATGCACGCTGTTTACATTGATCATGGACACTGGAAAGTTGGAACCTTATTGACGTCACAGGTAATTTCACTTCACCGCTACAGTGATCATCGGAATGACTGAAGACAGTCAAGATCAGGAAAACAATGGCTAAAGCCTCCATCAGGCAGCCTTCAAATACGATAGATCTCAAGCCAAGATTACTATCAACAACAAACATCTTCAAGAAAACAGCCGGAGAGGTAGTCATGATCACTCCATGCTGAAGCATAAATATGTCATGAAACAACTGAGAAAAACTTATTCCACATGAAAACTCCAGATACGGTAATAAGGGTAGGCATATCTGGATTCTGATTTCTTTAGACTCCAACAACAAATCATTTAATGTTAATTTGCCTTTTTCATCAAATGACCACAGTTGCTTGTCAGAGCCCTCCACGCTAACACAACCTAGCATATCCCCTTTAGTAATTGACAAGCTTACCATAACGTCATTTCCACGTGCTTTGGCACCTCTAGACACAGAACTACTTCCGAAACTTTTCTTCGAATACCTCTTCCGGACATAAACTGCATGTTTGCCATTTCGAAGGGACAGAGACTTAACAACAGTTCCACTAACACGTATTTTATCTGCTGATGTAGATTCACAACCTGGACCTTTTCCAGTCAGTTTCAAGGCATCCGCATTGCCGTTTGAGTTGCCGGTTTTCTCAGATGACAATGAAGACACCATTTTCCGTCTTTTAGAAGATTTAGACACAGCTTTGACACGTTGAGACTGGCTAGCCAGCCATGATGCAATTGGCTCTGAATCGGGATCAATTTTTACGCAACTGTCGTCATCTGCAGGTGGAACTGTTTCTTCTGCACGTGTATCTTTGACCACAGAAGACCGCTTTCTAGATTTGCCTTTGCCAGGAACCTCAATACGGTGAAGCAAGAGTCTGAAGTTCTCCTCCTCAAGATTAACCCATTCCTCCTCTCCATCATCATACTTCAGGTGGTGAAGCTTAGCTTCTGAGTGATAATCTGTCACATGGCCAAAATACCAACTTTCATCCAATGGCCAAAAAATCTTGATTCTCCGGTTCAAAGCCCAGCTAGGATCCAAGTCTCCACGAGGAATCTCATAGAAATGGCGGCGTTTCCTTGACACGCCATTGCTTTTATCTCCTCCTCTTGGTCTAAGTCCTCTGCTGTTATCATCGCCAGAATCAAACTCCCCACCACCACCTAATGAGTTAGCCCGTCGACTAGTAGAGTCCCGAGCAGATAAAACTGGAAAAGACAAATCATCACCCGTCTGAGATACTGAAGATTTTCTCTTCGATGAGAAACCAGTACAGCTTGGATCGAATCGAGATGATAGCATCCTAGCCGCATTCCGTTCGAGGTTCTCCTCATCGTCATCATCATCATCTAGGGAATCGATGAAGGGAATATTAGAGACTGGACTAGCCACTGCAGGCTCGGGTTTCTTGATCGAGGCTTCAGCCCCATCTCCACCGACTACTAACTCCTTTTTCTTCCGGCTGTTGCTCAGCCGCTTTTTAGAAGGCGTATCTCCATTATTTACAACTGGATTACTTTCTTCCACTACATGCCGAACCGAATCTGACAGACCATCGGTTTTCACCTTAACTTCATCGGCTCCCACCTTCTGCTTTAGTTTCACATTTGAACTACTGGAGTTCGTAGTGGATTTGGCATCCGCCTTTCGCTTAGATTTTGTATTTGAACCAACGACTTTTCCTGCCAATCTCGAATGTGAAACCCCATTTTCACCTAGGGAAAGGGTAGCTGGCCTAACTGATTCGTCAATAGGGCCACCCTTATCCTCAGGTATAGTAACTTCAGCTTTAAATGCTTCAACTCGAACAATGGCCCCATCAGCTCCCACCTTCTTTAATTTCTTATTTGAACTGCTGGGGAACATGGTGGATTTGGAATCCGCTTTCCGCTTAGATTTTTTACTTAAACCAACGACTTTTCCCGCCTCATCGTTATCTGTGAAAGGGGTAACCGACCTAACGAATTGGTCATTGGGCACACCCTTATCCTCAGATTTAATAACTTCAGCTGCAAATGCTCCCACACGATCTACGGCTTCATCAGCTCCCACCTTCTTCTTTAATTTCGCATTTGAACTACTGGAGTTCATAGTGAGTTTGCGCTCCGCCTTCCGCTTAGGTTTTTTATTTAAATCAAAGACTATTTCCGCCACATCGTTACCAGCAGAAAGGGTAACCAACCTAACGGATTGGTCCTTGGGGCCACCCTTATCCTCAGATTTAGTAACTTCAGCTTCAAATGCTCCCACACGGTCAATGGCTTCGTCAGCTCCAACTTTCTTCTTTGAAATCACATTCGAACTACTGGAAACCATGGTGGATTTGGGATCCGCCTTCTGCTTAGGTTTTTTCTTTAAACCAACAACTTTTCCCCTCACATCGTTACCTGCGGGAAGGGTAACCGACCTAACTGAATGGTCGTTGGGGCCACCCTTATCCTCAAATTTAGTAACTTCAGTTTCAAAAGCTACCACACGATCAACGGCTTCATCAGCTCCCACCTTCTTCTTTACTTTCGCGTTTGAACTAGCCGAGTTCATGGTAGATTTGGGATCACCCTTCCGCTTAGAGTTTTTATTTAAGCCAACGACTTTTCCTGCCACGTCGTTACCTGCAGAAGGGGTAACCGACCTAACTGATTGGTTGTTGGGGCCACCTTTATCCTCAGACTTAATAACTTCAGCTTCAAATGCTCCCACCTTGTTCTTTAATTTCACACTCGAACAACTGGAGCTCATGGTGGATTTGGGATCACCCTTCCGCTTAGATTTTTTATTAAAAGCAATGACTTTTCCTGCCACATTGGTACCTGCAGAAAAGATAACCGGCCTAACTGATTGGTCGTTGGGCCCACCCTTATCCTCAGATTTAGTAACAATTGCTTCATCAGCTACCACCTTCTTCTTTAATTTCACATTTGAACTATCGGAGTTCATGGTGTGTTTGGGTTCAGCCTTCCGCTTAGGTTTTTTATTTAAATCAAAGACTTTTCTCGCCACATGGTTACCTGAGGAAAGGGTAATCGGCTTAACTGGTTGGTTGTTGGGCCCACCCTTATCCTCAGATTTAGTAACTTCAGCTCCCACACGGTCCACGGCTTCATCAGCTCCAACTTTCTTCTTTAACTTCACATTTGAGCTACTGGAGATCGTGGTGGATTTGGGATCCGCCTTCGGCTTAGGTTTTTTCTTTAAACCAATTACTTTTCCCGTCACATCGTTACCAGCGGAAAGGGTAACGAGCCTAACAGGTGGTTCAGTGGGGCCACCCTTATCTTCAAATTTAGTAACTTCAGCTTTAAATGCTCCCACGCGGTCAACGGCTTCATCGGCTCCCACTTTCTTCTTCGGTTTCACAATTGAACTAGTGGAGATCACAGTGGATTTGGCATCCACCTTCCGCTTAGATTCTATATTTGGACCAACGACTTTTTCCGCCAACCTCGATTTCGATACATCATCTTTACGTGCGGAAAAAGTAACCGGCTTAACTAATTGGTCACTGGGCCCACCCTTTTTCTCAGATTTACTAACATCCGCTTTAAATGACCCCACGCGGTCAACGGAACTGGAAAGCCTCAACGGATCAGAAACTGGATCACTTTCCAGTTTTTTCCGCCCGATCGACCCACGTGGCCGCTTTGGGATATTAAATGCACTTCCGTTATCGCCCAAAGCTAACGAGATGCCATGCAACTCTTTGCTCCATCCATCCAATTTTTCTCTAAAACCTAGCTCTGATTTCGTGCCATCTTCATCCTCCTTCTTTCTTTTCTTAGCATCAGACTCGAAAGAACTCAAGGGAACCTCCTTTCTAATCTTCCTCTTCTTCTTCTTAACATCTTCCTGCTCATTTTCACCAGAATCATTTTTCTTACACCCACCCACTTCAGAAAGCCTAGATTCATAAAGGCTCTTGAGATCCAAAGAGCGCTTTTTCTTGGGAATTACAACACCACCAGACTTCTTTGTACTATTTTCCATTAACAATCCCTTAATTCAATCACTCCAACACAGTCCCCCTTAATCTCATGCCACATTCAGATCTGCCAACACAGTCCACACCAAAACAACAACAATTAACCATCAAAAAGCCATCCAGGATTTTAATCATCAAATATACCAGAAACATACTCATTTCGCGAATCATAACCGATTTGATTACATCAACGGAGAAAAAACATGGGGAAAAAACGCAAACACACACAGAAATCACACATGCAACTATTTATGCGGTTATATACACCCAAAAAAATTCATACCTGACATCAGAATTGTGGTGAACGCCTCATTGGAGAAGTGGAGATCGTGCATGAGGACAGTTATAACTCTGAATTCGAGCGGAATTTGGAGATAGGGGAATGAGAGAAATTCAACTATGATTTGAAGCCCTAATTTGATTCACATTTCACAGTGCTTTTTTCTTTTTTTTCTTTTTTTTCCTTTTCCTTTTTTCTTTTTTTCTTCTAAAAAACCTTGTACTGACTTTTTTATTTGTTTCCTTTTTGTTTAACCTAGAGAGAGAGGAAAAAAATTGCTAGGGTTTGTTTTAGTGAGAGAAGCAAAAATGAGGGGGTAAAACTTAAAAAGGGTTTACATAGAATTTCAAGGCCATATTTCGTAAATTTAAGGTAAAATTTATTATCCCACGTGGCTTAATATTCGCCGTCCGATTTCTTCTTTGGACGTTGTAGATATGGGGGTTGGTGATTTGAGCCCACAATTGAAATTAAACAAAAAACTGGAGGGGCTTAAATCTAAGGACAGAAATTATACTATTACACGTGTACGGTTTAATTTGAGGGCTTTTATTCTAAATTGTTCGACCTTTAATCGCCAGCAAATGCTGATTTGGTTTGTTGTTGTAAATGAAATTGCCCTTTTTGGTTTGCTGTTTGACCCTGGAGAGTTGTGGTAACTACGATTGTGCCATCACCTTTTCAAATCGAAGGAATTATGTGGCGCCAATTCGAAAAAATACGGCCACTTGCATTGAGTTGGAAAATGTAATCTACGCGCTTTATAACAGTGACACGTATGTCGGTTGGACTGGCTTTTGCAAATATTTGACGTCATTGGAGAGTGTACTTCACGATTAGCGGTGGTGGAATGGGTCTTGTGGTGACGTCGTCAAGTGGAAAAACGAGTAAAAAAGTCTTAAAAGGGAAAAATAGGAAATTGAATTGATAATATTAATTGTAATCTGATCTCATAAATTGAAAAAATGACCATCATATTAATGCATTTTTATCCTAAAATAATAGTAATAAATATGCTTTCCAACATCAAATTACATTGATTATGAAGTATTGATTTTTTTCCTCTTAAAGCCATTTTTCAAAAATCTTTTAATAAATATTTTACTCACCTTTTTCCATCCTTTTTTTTCTTGTTCAAAAGCCCGGTAAAGTTTTTTCTTTATTTCTTTTGGCAGTTATATATGCATGACAAAATATAGCACAGAAAGAAGGCAAAACAATTTATTGTGAGTTTCCAATTAACATTAATAAAAAAGTAATAATATGAATGTTAATAAATTTAAAATAATCATATTTTGAGATTCATATAAAAATAAATTTAAAATATAAAGTAGTTTTTGTGAATTATAAAGAGTTTAAACCTAGGAATTATAAGTAATCTTAACAAAAATTTAAAGGAACCCAACATGTGTGTGTCAGTATACAATCACTATTAATTAATAATTATTATTATTAAATAATGTTATATTTAAATATTTAGATTAAATTTGTAATAGTATTTAGTTACATACTTAATTTATTACAAATAATTTGTAATTTACTTATGTAATATATTTAAAAAATTTAAAATACAATTATTTAACTTTTATACAACTTATAATAAAACTTTAATTAGCATAATATATTAGAGGAAAATTTAAATTAGGCAAAATAGAATAAAAGGAAGATATAGCAATCGAACCACCATAATTATCTATTTGGAAGACGATGCGTGAGATGCAGACAAATAAGTTAGGAGAAATATGTATTAATATATACATTGTATAATTTATATTTTAAAAATGTCAAATCCCTATACTTTAAAAAAAATCATTTAAATATTAAACATATACATTTAATATAAAAATACATAAAACTAATTAAAATAAATATAAAAGTTTATAAATAAATTCCAAATTATAATTAAATAATCTGATAAAAACTCAAAAAACAATATAATAAAAGTTGTAAATAAAACAGAAATAATTGTAAAATCATATAATTAAAACATAAAATTATAATCTAAATACAAATTTAGTAAATCTAAGAAATTAAAAAGAAGCCCTTGAAGAACAAAGATATAATAAATAAAGTTGAAGATTCATAATATTGGAAATAACTGCACTACCGTGAAAGTATTAAGTCCCCCACCCCTACATTTACATTCATTCATCCGCCAATATTCAAAACTAACTTCTGATCTAATGGTTCAGATTGAGTAAATAATGGTGTGTTCATGGCACCGTAGAAGTTATCATAAGTTAAATTACAAATAATTATTAAATAAGTCTAAAAATTAGAAAATAAATTTTGAAGAAAAATCATAAATGAATAAATGTGATAATGAAAAAATAATATAAATAAAAATAAAATGATGAACAAGGACAAAAAAAAAAATCTAAAACTCATAACAATAAATTACGTTTCTTCCATAATTAGCCCAACTCAGTGACTCACATCCAACCAAGGGCGATCATATTTTATACTAGGTTATATTTGACTCGAATGACACAAACTTTGATTCAGACGAGGTCACATGGTTGGCAGTTTATTACATTCACCTGGGTGCACCTTGTTAGGTGCACCCGTAAAAATCTGTTATCATTCAATTATATGTGGTGATATATATTAGTTATACGTGACGATATATGATAGTTATACGGGATGATATGTGACAAAGATTTAGAGTATATGGTTTACTTTTCATTTTAGGGTTTGCTTTTACATTTCAGGGTTTAGTTTCCCATTTTTAGGGTTAATTTCTCAATTCAAGGTTTAGTTTTCTATTTTTTTAGTTTTTTTAGTTTTCCATTTTAGGGTCCCGGCAAAACTCTATCATTCTACCATATATGTGATGATATGTGTTAGTTATATGTGTGATCATATGTGTCGGTTATATTTGATGATATGTGATAGAAATTTAGGTTTTAGAGTTTAATTTTCAATTTCGGGGTTTATTTTTCCATTTTAGGGTTTAGTTTTCTATTTTTAGGGTTTAGTTTTTTGTTTTAGGTTTATTTTATTACATTTTAGGGTTTTAAATTTTAAATTTAATTATTTTTGATGATATGTATCAGTTATATGTGATAATATGTACCGGTTAATGTAATGACATATGTGAGTTATATGCAATAATAAATTAAATTACTTGGTGCACCTTGCAAGGTGCACCTAGGTCCACGGTATAATGATTTCACAAGGTGCAACTAGGTTCACGGTATAATGACTCCACATGGTTGACCAAGACCTACTTCTTATTATTGTTTCTTTTGTTTCCCCTATTTATTTTCATTAAAAAAAAATATAATTGAATACATTAATAATAAATTATGAGAAAAGTATTTAAGTTTATACATTTATTTGATATAAAAATAAAATCAAAGTTATATGAGGATATAATAGGTGACGATGGCGTCGAGTTGGCGATGGAGAAAGACTCGGCATTCATGCGATGTACCCAAAAAATAAATTATGAATCATCTAATATAAAAAGTGTTAGGTCAAATATTGTATATTTATGATGATATTAGTAGAGTGTATTATGATTGTAGACCCTCAAATCACTTGTAAATTTATCTTTAGAATGGGACGTATAGTTGGTGGGATTGAAGCTGCCGAATAGAGTCTACACAACAAAACAAGTAGCGGATTAACGAGGGCTACAGTCCCTCAGTGAATACTGAGGGAAATAACGAGGAATCGATCCCTATGTAAATAATCTCTTGGTATATCGACACCAATGTTTATTGTCATTATTCGCGAGTGAAATACCGAGGGAAACCAAGGAACTTTTATACTAAGAGAATTTGTCCCTCGATACAATAAATATTTTAATTAAAAAAATAAACAATTGAAAAAAAAACGAGGGATACTAAGGGAATATGAATCCCCTAGGCACAAAAACGAGATAACTCAAAATCAAAGCGAGGGATATTGAATTCCTCAAATTTTTACCAAGGGAATTCCTTCGCTTTTTTTTTCTTTGAAAGAAAATTCAAAAAAATGTAATAATATTAATATAACTAATGTAATATTATTTTACACACATAATATATAACTAACATGGCGTTAATATATAATTCTCATTGACTGTATTTTTATTGAATTATAATATTAATTAATAGTATATATAATACGATCGATATTATTATACTATGCTTAATAAAGAATCGATCGAATTCAACTGCATATGTAATTAATTGAATATCTTTTATTTTTTTAAAAGATATACATGGTTGCTTTGCATATTTTAGAATTACAAAAATACTAATTGATCGATAATCTCATTTTTTTTCATTAAAAAAAAATCAAAAAACCAGGGGAATTTGAATTCCATGAGTTAAAAAACCTAGGGAATTCACTTAGAGGATCATGACGACGACTACGCGAGGCTCGGTTCACAGCCAGCAGCGACTCCACTAGAGATAGTTGCATCCAGGCCATCTAATGTCGGTGCGCTGAGGCCTGCATCGACTTTATGAGATGGACGACACTTGGCTTATTTTATCGGCAAGAAATAAGTAAATTAATTATTGTAATTTCCAAATCAACATTTTTATTAAATAATATTATTGACCATATACACAATAATAGACTGCATTGTGCATCGGTCAAAATACCGATGATTTACAAATAGATCATTGAGAGGTAATTTGATAACGTCGGGTGAAGGTGGTGGCCCATGCTAGGTAAATAGTTTATGCATGTATAATTTATTAATTTATGTTGAGAATCGTATATATATTTATTGTAAATGTTTTGTTTTGTGGAATCATTGTGACGTGGATCTATAAAGGGAGGTCGATATGTAGACGGCCTTTTATAAAATGGCAAACAAAGTAAGACCAATGACTGAACGAGTATAAGCAGACTTATATGAGGAGTGGGAAGAGGCCATGGTACATTGATGAAGACGTCTATAAGTAAATATTTTTTTAAGTAAATCATAACTTTTTAGTATTACAAATAATAAATAATCGTATTATCTATCATGCATCTCAACAAGGGTGTGGGAGACAGAGTGAGAGAAGCTTGAAAATAAAGCCAAGTTCGACCAGTGTAGTGTGAATAGGCGAAACGAGTCTACTTGCCCGAGTATAAAGATATCGAAGTATATCCGGGGCTCTAAGTCTTCGATTCATCATTCACTTGATATTGAAAGTAAATTTAAATGTAATAAATTAGTTATTTATTTATTACATCCCTTCTGTGTGGTATTCATTCTCGTTCGGCTATTGGAATCACATCCAGTAGTGGTTGGAACAGCTCGCAAAATTTACTGCATTCCCTCATATGATTCGAGAATGCTCACGGGTATAGATCATCTTGGTTTTCGGCCGCTGACTTAGTAGATACAAGTAACAGAGCTCGAAACTCGGTAACTCCTAGCTGCAGGAACTCATTGATACATTAGCTCCTGATGATTTCCAGTAATGGAATAGTGGTTGACCAGCTACTACATATGAAATTTTCGTACGTACGCACAAGAAGCATAACAACACGTTTGTTGACCATAGATCAATGAGTACGAATGTAAGTATCTTTCATGTTTAATACTTATAAATTAACTTATTTTTTATTTTCATAGAGATGTAGAATTTATTAATGATATATATTTTAGAAAAAGTTTACAAGACGTTTGGATGACATACGTGTAGCACTATCAAACAGGCTAGCAAGCTCTGGCCCACCGTGGGCTGCCCTAAAATGGGGCGGTGAGGGCCTGGACCATATTTGCACAGGCCGGGAAAATCTAAATCCGCGACCCGTGACAGAAGGCTCGAGGGTCAACAGGCCAGCTCACGGGCTGGACAGTTTTTTATTTTTTTTATAAATTTCTATTTTTATGATAAAAGAAACTATAAAGTCTTTTAACGACATATGGGAAATAAGAAAATACAAATATGTCTTGTAATTATAAATTTATAATAAAATTAAAAAAAAGGGATAGCCCGTGGGTCAGCCCGCTCCGGTCCACAAAAACACGCGGGCTTAATGAGGCGAGCCAAATAGGCTTACGATTAAATGGGCTTGGAGAATAGAAGCACAGATTCGCCCATTTACGCGGGCTAACGGGCAAACCTGCTAGCTTTGGCTCTTTTTGACAATGCTAGATACGTGCTTCATAATGTATCCAGATAATGAGGTTGACAAGGACCTTATTTATCTTGACGTCGTCGGGTCGAGAAATGACCGATATTACGGCACCAGCTGCTTCGGGAAGTTAGTGGCTTCTTTGAAGGGTTACATGGGCTTTTTCCTCCCAACATGATAGGGCTCAAGTGATAGAACTCTATATGCAGTTTTAGGTGCAACGGGACTTACTTCGCGCGTAGGAGGAGGAGCTTAAGGCCAAGAAACGAGCCCAACAAGCGATGAAAGATAAGTACAATCAAACCGAACAAGCACGTGCGCGGAAGCAGTAGGATTTCTAGGCGCAACTCGAGCTTTAGATGAATGCCCGCATGAACGCATAAGTAGCCGCATCAATGACAATATTTTATGAAGTCCCATACATTTTATTATTTACGAACTTTTACGACATTTTATTATTTACGATGGATTGTATACTTATTCGTCTCAATTCTTATTTTATTTTCCATTTTTATTATTTCAAGTATTCATATAGACACTTGTAATATAATAATAATAATAATAATAATAATAATAATAATAATAACAACAACAAAAATGAGGGAATTGATTCCCTCGAAAGTATTACATTTGGTAAATTTTTGAGGGACATAATTCCCTCTCAAGTACCGAGGGGATGGTATCTCGACACCGAGGGAAGATTACATTCCCTCGGTGCTATGAGGAATACACAAGGAGTTAAGGAGTTAATGACTTATCGAGGAATAATCTCTCGGTAAATACCTCAGTAGTATTGTCGATGGGTCATATTCTCTCGGTACCCGTATATTGATGAGGATTTTACCGTTAGATTAATCACCTTAGTAAAGCGAATACCGAGAGAATTTAAGCCTTTATCAAAGGAATAATCCCTCAGTATTCTCATATTTTTTGTGGTGAAAAATAGTGATAGGAAGTCGGGTCGATATCAAATGAAAATTAATAATCGGCAATCAAGTATACATGAACAACTACACACTTGAATAAGTTGACAAAAAATCTAAGTATCAAAAATTGAAATATAAGCCTCTAGTAAAAGGAGTTGGCAGCCAGAGTCCATTGACATAAGTATCAAAGTAGTCAATCACTAATATGTATCTAAAAAAGCACTCAACAGCATTAAATGCGTCCAAAGTTGTCGACAAGTGAAGTTACGTGTTTTTAACAAACACCCCACAACCAGAGGTAAATCCAAGGAGGATTTGTAGTGAATAGAATTGGTTAGTGAATCGAGTGTGAACTCAAAGCTAGACGAGGCGTGTGAGTAGATGTTGGGAAACGAGCACAAGTACCACCACAAGTGTTGGGCTTGGGCAACTAGAGTCGTCAACTAGGGAAGAATGTTAATTTGCTGGTGTTTTAACATACTTACTAGGAGCAAGGATTGTATCCAACGTGATAGTAGGTTTAAATTATCGGAGATAAAATTGTAGAGGAGTAGAAGAATTAGGCCAATCTCCGAACCTCATAAGATTTCATGTGTCTTATACTTTCAACAATTTACATTATGTAATTTACCTATTGCTTTACTGCTTCAAGCTGCTCACTGCTTATTTTCCCAAACTCATTACCCGGATTAAATTGCAAAATGTTTATCTATTATTGCCTTAAAGTTTATAAGAAAATAATTTGAAAAATTGTAAATGTCTATTCACCCCCTTCCCAAGGCATTTACCAATTAACTGGGACCAACAAAAATTGCTACGACTTGAAGTTCTCAACGTGAAATGAAAACTAACACATTGACTACTTATTACTCTTTAGTTTAATCCGTCCGCCAAATGGGTGTTTTTAGGCGAATCAAGTGGGAGGGAAGGATATTTTTAAATGAACATATATAATTTTTAGTATAGTTATTTCTTTCAACAATTGTTCAAATGACACGATGCTTGACTTAATGATTAAGAGGATTCCCAATGAATATCCAATAGTTTTCGCAACGAAATAGACTATAAAAGTATTTGATTAATTTTGTGATTCGACACCTCAATTTTAAAACTTTCTTTTCAATTTGTAGTTTTTTAATTAATTATAATATGTCATATATTCCTTTTCTTTTATTTTCCAGACTTATGAAATTATATTATTTAGAATTTAATTATATTATCTGAATAAGAATGAGATTTACTTTATAATATTTTAAATTATGTATTTTCATTTTTAAAATATAATAAATGATTACTTAAAATAAGAATCTTTTTTATATATTTACTTAACTTACTTTATAATTTCCCATTCACTTTTTAACTCTTATATTATTTATTTATTTTTTCAAATTTATCATCTTATTATTTAGATTTTTATCATAAGTTAATATATTTTTATTTGATTTCAAAATATCTTAAGATATATTTTACTTCATTGTTTTATAACATTTCTGATTTTTTCTCAGAAAAGGTCTTATCAATAAAATTTTCATTTATCCGCGATCTAGGCATAGCTAGCAATCCATTCTATAATTTTTCTCATCCCCTCTTGCGGGAAAATGATCCCACAAAATTGTACAGTACGAAATAAAATAAAAACAGATTGTTGAGAATTTTATTATTGACATTTTTTCCTTTTTTAGTTGTTTGTCTTTCTTGGGTACAAAAGAAATTAAGACTATAGACTTTGTTTCCTAGATTGTGTTTAGAACTTTATTTAGTTTCCTAATTTATGTTTAGGACTTGGTTTTATTGTTTACCAAGTATAAGACTCTTCTATTTAAGACAAGGAGGAGACGCAAGAGAAGCGAAGGACGCACGGAATTTACGAAGCAAGGACGACGCAATCATCAAGGAAGAACACAAGCAAGTTACATACTTGAAGCCATTGTCCAAGATCAAGAAGGTCTTCGAAGTTGCGTGAACAACAAAGAAGATCATCCTTCACGGCGACAAGTATTTCTAGTATCATAGTGTTTGATACTTTAGTTTTTCATATATTACTTTATATCTTTTATGTATGATCTTGAACAAGAAAAGTAATATAGTTTTCGGGTTTGTACACCCAAGTTCACAAACACTTTTGCTTGTGAACGGAATTTAAACTGCTGTGTTCAAACTACTTTTATAATTTCACTGCTTATTTTCGTTAACTCTGTTTGATATTAGTATTGGTGATTGTAACACCGAAAGCAACATAATGTACTGATACTTATTTTCATTAACCATAGACCTACGAATTTCTAGAGCGGTTTACTTGACGTACTAAGTTTATTAATCCTTATTTGTTAGGTGCTATGGATGCTCAAGGCAATCCAAGGCCTCCGATCCTCAATGGAGATAACTACTCTCTTTGGAATAAAGAATATCGATGAACGTGCGTGGAGAACCATTCTGGTAAGATGGAAAAAACCACGAGTTACTGATGCTGATGGCGACACCATCATCAAGAAAGAAATAGACTGGACCGCTGATGAGATAGCAAATTCAATCTGGAATTCTAAGTGCATTAGATCGAACTTTTTACACCTACTTTTTATTTAAAAATAAAAAGCTCGTTCGCAAGAGAACGGAGCAGCTGTAGGTGGTAAGTTGAACTCGAGTCGAATCACAAGGAATATTAATTGGAAGTTATTTTAGTGTTTGATTTTACGAACGAGAAAACGAAGAAAATGACTAAACTAAACACGTGATCAAATATGGTTTGGGAGTTTCTAACATCTACGACAATTAAATAAAATCAAAAGCCTTCAAAACGATTAAGAAAGCGAGGGTTCTAGTGCGCCAGAATCATCTCCACGACCAGGGTTGTCAATCCCGATGGCTCTAAATGGCCCTAGGCACTAGAACGATAAATTCTAGCCTACAAGCATTAACATATTCAAAAGCAGAATTTCAACAATTAAAAGCATGAAAATTACAAAGCATCTAAACAACTAAGATTGCGAGAAATCAGAACTAAATTACTAAGCAACACAAAAACATCATAATATTAAATAGAACATTCATAAGAAAGTGAATACGAAATATGAATTAAAAACAAGAAAGTAACGACTTTCAAACTAGCAATTAAACTACTAACTACTAACTAATCTATCTAACATCTAAAATCTAAGAAACTAAAGTGTAAGAACTGAAAAGTAAAACAAAGACGAAGACTTGAACTTGCGATTTTCAACTCTTCAACCCGAATCATGCGTGTATGATTAGAGTAGATTTGTCCTTATTTTTATTAGTTTTTTAGTTCGTTTTTATATTTGTTTTTGGTATAAGTTGGACGATTTAAGCTTAATCTTGCATTTTTATAATTTTAGTTTATTTTACCGCATTTTGATCGTAATTGATGCAAGTAGGTGATATTTCGTTGTTTTTTTACCTTACAGCTAAGTAACCGGAAGAGTTTAACGCGTAATAGACGAGTTTCGATGTTCAAGAAGTGAAGAACAAGCTTTCCGATGAAACGAGTAGCAAAAGATCGAGAATTGGAGACAGACGTGCAGTCGCGTCGACTGACGCGACCGTCGACGCGAGCCATTGCAGCGAGTCATGACCGCGTCAGTCGATGCTCCGTTGACGCAACGTCGACGCTACTTGCTGAAGCGTCGATGTCGACGCACCACTGTCGACGCACTGCCGACGCAACTTGCTGAAGCGTCGATGTCGATGCACCCCGTCGACGCTCCCGCCCAGCCGACGCGCACACCTGCCGACCAAGTCTGCCGAGCACCGGCACGCGTCAGTCGACGTTATGTCGATGCACCGTCGACGCGACGGCCCAGAATTCGGATTTTAGGGTTTCTTATGCGCCAAGTCATGCAAAACCTATATAAACCCTCATTATTTCGGATTTTGAGGAGAACACACGACCCCCTAGGGTATTTGAGCTGATTAATACACATAATTCCACATCTCATAACAAGATTTGAAGACGGAGATCAAGGATCGAAGAACAACGCGTCCAAAACGTCGAATTCGAGTTCGGGATTCATTCTTCGCCCAAGATCAACGTTCAACCTCTGGAATAGCTGGAGCTTTTTACTGCTTTCAATAGTTTCAATAAGTTCTCTAAACTCTTAGTTAATTTAGTAGTTAATTTCTAGTTTAATTGTTAGTTTAATTCTTAGTTAATGCTAGAACTAGTTTAATTAGCTTAATCGTTTATGCTTGTTATTGGATATTGGTTAATTTAGTTGATTTATGCGATTGATTTATGCTTAGTTATTCGTTAATCTTAGATTCATATGATACATTGCTTAGTGATAATTTATTATATTCATGCTGTTAGATTAGTTGCTATTAATTCTTAGTTCTTGAGTTCAAGTAGTTTAATTATCGCTCGTAGTTGATAATTTAGTTAGAATAATTAGTTTAAATAGATTTAGTTTAATTATTGCTTTAGTTATAATGATCAATTCAATCTCTTTTAAAACCCCAATTGTATATGTATGTTATTCGTAATTGAGAAAAACATCCGAAAGACCGAACAGTTGTTTCCTCGAGAGAT
>BMAC01000017.1:2600490-2636364 GCA_014905375.1 Phtheirospermum japonicum
TGTTGTGTACATGAGAGGGTTTGTGGCCTTGTCTATTTCAATATAAGTCTGGTGGCCTCTTACTAGAACTTGGTTTATTTGATGATGTGCAAAATTATGTCAATGCAATGGTAAGGACCAAAGCATAAAACAGTATGTAGTTTAAAAACTTTCTTTAAATAAAAAAAAATAAATTATGTAACCACAAATAGGTAAGTAGAATTTATATTTTTTTTATTAAATTCAATATTTATATTTTTATAAATTTATATAAACACTCGGATCGGGGTGGGCCGGGCAAGTACAAGACCTGGACCTGTCCCGTATGTACAACGGGGCGGGGCGGACCTGACCCATTTATAGAACAGGGCGGGCCTGACCCGTCACAAAGGCCTCGGGCCAGGGCGGGGCGGGGCGGGGCGGGGCATGTCCATATTGCCATCCCTGTACACAGTTGTTATGGATGAACCAAATGATAGAGGATTATGGTCTACATAGTAGAATATTAACTGTGCTCTGTGATAATTATTGATATCTCGAAAATCCAGTCCAACACTCACGAATCAAACACATTGACATAAGGTAGAACTTTATTCGTGACTTAGTTGAGAGAAAGATAGTTAGTCTTGAGCATATAGGAACAGACTGTCAGCTTGCTGACATCTTCACAAATGCATTAGATTAGAGACCTTCTCTCGTTTGAGAAGAGATCTCGGAATGTGCATTGTCTAAGTCCGTGTTAGTTTTGATGTTATGACACCAAAACTGTCATCAATCATAACATCTGTATATTTATGCATGCATTTTTATTTTCTTTCTCATACATAATATGAATGCATTGGGTCTGGCTAAAAGTGCAAAAAGGTCATGTGTTGTAATAAAGCTGGTGGCAAAAAGACTAACCTCTTCAATTAGGTAATTGTGGAACTTTCCCGCAGAAGCTGGCTTTCTCCCAGGTCCAAAAACAAGAAGTGTTAACAGCAATTGCTGAAGATAAGCTATTTCTCTTCAAATCTTAAAAAGATGATGAAAATATGGATTAAAAAGGATCTAATATTTAAATTTCACCCCATTGAGTGATTTTGACGTAGTCACTAACTTGGGTTAAGGGGTCTGTTATCATTGACTTCACCTGAAGTAATGTTGGTTATAATATCATCAGGCATGAAAAGCAACACTAATCAAGTCACTAAAACCATAAATTGTATTTTTAACCTTTTTAGGTCATGATTTTTAAGCATCAATTATGACATTCATACTTTGAGAAGATGCTTTTTTTTTTGTTGTGTGTTCTGTTGCTTGTGCTTGTGTCTTTCCTGAATTCTCTTAATCTTGTTTTGAATCTTGCTAACCAAGTGTTTAAGTGGCGTTATAATCGGACGGTTGGAACGGTAATAAAGAAATTAATTTGGTGAGTGAAAAATTGTTTTTCAAAATATTCATTCAACTATGGTGATGGTTTTGAATTTCATCTCTATCTCGGTTTTAATAGTTAGAGACGTGTGATTTTTATTTCCAAAAATATTGAGATAATGGTTTAATGGGCTAAAATCGTGTCCTGCTTTTAGGAGGAGTGGAGGGATGTTTTGTTTAGGAAAGAAAATATTTATGGGTATAAAATCAGATTTTGGGTAAATAAAGGCTTTTTACTTTACATTCTCTCTCCTGGCAACGGTCACTTTTTGGCCTGCATAAGAACCCAGATTTCTTACAGTTTGCCCCACTTCTACATAATCCTTCTGCAAATTAAACTCTCTAACTCTCAAATCCTTCAATCACTCTCTCGATTTGGTTGTTGTTTTTTGTGCTTTCTTCGAAATTAGAGGATGTCGAACCCATCCTCTTCATCAAATATTCCTGAGCTACAGGTGGGCGTGCTCCGTCCTGGCGAATAGACTCCTGTAAATTTCCCAAAACTCGGTGGACTTGACACTCGCGAAGAAATTGGTGATGGTATCCCTCAGAACCCATCATCGATTGCAACATCTGCTGCCACTCTACCGTTGCTCGATGTTCAGGATATTATTTCTGCTCCGGCACCTTCTAACGCCGTTCCAGAGGTACAGGTGTTTCCAGGACAACAAGGGAATGAGATCGATGTTGACAATCCGCCTGACTTTCCGTTCATCGCTGCCACTTTTGGCTGGTTTGGGAATCCAACCCGGAAGAGATCGCGGAGGTTGTGCAACATTCCTCCGGAAGTCGTTCTGGTGGCTGTTCCAAAAAGTCAAGCTGGTCCTCGTCGCCATGTGACAATTGAGCACATAATCCGGCCGAGAATGTTGCGGTGGAAACTGATTCTAATGATGATGAGTATGTGCCACACGTACCAGTTGCTGCACCGGCAACCTCCTCTGCTCCCCGATTGGCAAAAATGGTGACTCCTCGCCGGAAGCAAACCGTGAGTCTGTCTGCAAAGAAGAATCCGCCAGATTCCATCAAGGTGTCCCCATCGTCTACCGCCACGAGCTATTCGATTCCTCCATATGAAATTGTTGATTTCTTCACTGGAGAGGTTACAAGTTCCTCCAGTCCGTTGACTATTGTTCCTCCTCTCACTCTAGTTAATATGGGTCAACCAGCACCTGAGCCCGAGCTCTTCGATTATTCGCCTGACTCTGACGATGCGTTTACCCTTGGTGATTACTTGTCAGCCATAAGAAGGGACAAGAAAAGGACCAAAGCTTCCAAGAAGTTGCTGATAGTTTGAAGGTTGTGTCACCAATCAACACACCATCTGAAGCTGCTTCGCCTGCCAATGTTGGTTCTAGTGATGTGTCACCGAAACCAACATCCCCTACAATTGACCCTGTCTCTTCTTCTAGCTCTGGATTTACTGATATTGCTGCCCCTGAACATACATCGCACATTGAAGAACCAGTCCCTTCCCTTAACTCTGATGATGACTCCATTCCATCTTCCAGTGCAACGGCCACTTCGGCTACCTCCGGCCACTATGCCTACTCTGATGAAGCTCCATCTCAAGCCGATGAGATTGAAGACATGGAACCATTCTCCACGAGATTCTTGACTACGGAGGCTGAGGACTTGTTCTCTGAATACCAAAACCGGGGCATGATTGCTGAGCGTCGGATCTCGGTTGACGTGTTTGAGAAGCAGAATCTAGTTGCTTACTTTAAGCACCGATGTATGTTTTCGACTGTCACTACTGCCATGTCATTTATTCGAGATGTCATTTTAGAGTTTTATGTGAACATGTTGCCCTCAGTTATCAATCTCAAATCCGTGAATTATGGGAAAGTATTTGTGTGTGGGAAGGTCTATTATTTCACTCTTGAATTGATAAATGAGATATATGGAACCGAGTCGTATCACAGTGCTGTGGATGACATGGATGAGGTCATCGAGTTCTTGTCTGGTGGGATAATGAAGAAATGGCAAGAGCAATTACCCTGCACGCGTCTTTCCCCTCTCTATTCTATTTTGCATAAGGTGGGAGTTTTCATCTGGGTCCCTACCAAGAATGCGACGGTGGTCACTCGTCCTCAGGCGGTTTTTTTATACAAACTTGTTCACGGCATCAAATTCAACTTTGGCCAGTATGTCTTTGAGGCCATCACTAGGTTTGCGATGACCAAGGCCGCGTCCTCTCTATGTTTTCCATCTCTTATCTACAGCCTGTTGGAGAATCAAGGTTTCAGGTCTGTCGTCGATGACGTGCGCACTGGGGAGGCCGGTTGGTTCTCTTTGCATGGTCAGAACTTGACTGGGGCACGCGTCATTGATCTTCCTTGACATGCGCCTCCTCGAACTGCTAAGATTTTTGGTGACGGTTCTGGTGTTCCTAACACCGATTCCAACATGGTGCAGTTTTCCACTCCAGTTGTTCGGGCACAGTTAGCTTTGATCGATAATCAAATTGCCCAGTTGCAAGCGCTTCGAGGATCTTTGATGGAGGCCCTTTTGCATTCTGAACAAAAAGGGGGAGATGGTGGAAATGTCGACGCTAATGGTGGAGATGACGCCGATGGTGAAGCTGTCAAGGTGTTGGCGAGCTTAGCTAAGGATAAGAGAAGAAAGAAGATCCAGTCCAGGAATTGGAAGTTGAAGAAAATGAAGAAACTGCTGAGGAAGAGGAAGGCTCAGGGTGAAGGAACATCGACGTCTCCTCGTTGGTCGAAGAGGTTTCGCAGTCAATAAGTTCCTATGCCTTTGCCTTATTTTATGTTTTGATTAGTGGCTGAAAAACAATGCTTATTTTGATGTTGGTTTGTTTTATTAAACAGTGTTCATTTGTTTAGGAGGGAGTTGTTTAACTTAGGGGGAGTTTAAGTTTGAAGTATTAGTTTTTGAATTTATTTCGTCGCATGTATTTTGTCCAGAAAGGCAAAATGGGAAGATAGTTGAGAATTTATTCTTGGCAATTTTTTCTTTTTTAGTTGTTTGTCTTTTTTGGGCACAAAAAAAAATAAAAAAAATAGGTTTCTAGGTTTTGTTTCCTAGATTGTGTCTATGATTTTATTTAGTTTCCTAATTTATGTTTAGGACTTAGTTTTATTGTTTACCAAGTATAGGACTTTTCTATTTAAGATAAGGAGGAGACACAAGAGAAGCGAAGGACGCACGGATTTTACGAAGCAAGAACGACGCAATCATCAAGAAAGAATACAAGCAAGTTACATACTTGAAGCCATTTTCCAAGATCAAAAGGTCTTCGAGGTTGCGTGACCAACGGAGAAGATCATCCTTCACGGCGACAAGTATTTTTAGTATCATAGTGTTTGATACTTTAATTTTTCATATATTACTTTATGTCTTTTACGTATGATCTTGAATAAGAAAAGTAATATAGTTTTTCGATTTGTACACCCAAGTTCACAAGCACTTTTGCTTGTGAACGGAATTTAAATTGTTGTGTTCAAACTACTTTTATAATTCCGCTGCTTATTTTCGTTAACTCTATTTGATGTTATTATCGGTGATTGTAACACCGAAAGTAACATCATTTACTGATACTTATTTTCATTAACCATAAACCTACGAATTTACACAGATTCATTTGAAAAAAAAAAAATCAAAGTTTATGTGTCTTCTATATTATTCAATTTATTCGAATTGTTCCTTTTTGACAAGAATTAATATGAAATATTTTGATCTCATGAAATACGTTTTTCTTTCAGTTTTCTGTTCTGCTTTAAACGAAGCCTGTGAGTGAGTTTCTAGGAAAAACTGGGTTTCGGTGAACCAATTAGTCAGTATTCTTATATTTATTGAATAATTATTAAGACTTAAAATATAATTTTTAATTTATTTAACTGACTTCATAATTATTTATGATTTAATTTATTATTATAAAATATTTCTTAGTTTTATTTTTATTTTTTTATTTTTATTTTATTTTTAAGTTTATTAAATAATTATTTAGAATTTAGTTATAATTTTTTTTATCCAATTTTAAAATATTTTGAGGTTTATTTTACTATATTCTGATTTTCATGATCTTTTTCGTTTCAAAATTGATTTAATAGTTGATTTATAACTAATATATAATTATTTATATTTATCTAACTAATTTTAGCATTTTCTATGAAATATTTTATTGTTTTCTTACATGTCTTTTTTTTTTTTTGATTAGTTAACTATGTTTTATAAATTTTTATTTGTACTGATTTCCTATTTTAAATTTTGCAATTGTGTTGGTGAAGGCATATAATTACATCCTATTTTCACCACAGCCAGTGGTAAAAGTTAGAAAACCATTGTTTATACTTTTTTTAATTTAAAATTGTTAGAGTTACTACTATACCGATATTAAATGTGTTAATAGCACTTTCGCACATGTTGAATTATTTATAACCAAAAAGTGAATGTGTGCCAATGGAGAAAAATAGCCTTCGGTTAATGGCATTGGTTCAATATTTAAAAGCACAATCTAAATTTGAATTTTGGAACACATTGCATTTAAAAAAATTTGAAACACATGTTGTCTGAGTCAAAACCACCCGCCAAACCAAGCTATTGACCATGTTCGTTAAAATGCGTATATACCCTATATAATAAGAAAAATGCTCTCATTTCCTAAATAGATTATGAATTTATTTAAAAGTATGTAAATTTTATCTTGATACGTTTAACACATGTTTGATATTTATCATATACAATATTTGATGAATAATACTCCATCTTAATAATAAAATATATCTTTATACAAATTTAAGAATTCTTACAACTTTGAAAATAAACAAAAATCATTTATAAGCAAAATATATGTTCATATGAATAAAATATATATTTAATCAGAATTTTAAAATTACATAGGATTCTCACCAATTAAAAAAAAAAACTACTTATAAGTCTAAAACTGCTTTTGTACGGTGGAAATCGGGTTTGAAGGTCTATGTCATCAGAAACATAGGACAAATCTATTGCAAAAATAAAATTAGGAAAGAATCGTGTCTTTCTTCCAAAATAACTCGAATTACCCTATTATTATTTATTAAATGTAACTAATAAATACTTGTTTATATGAGTATATGGCATGATATGTACTATTGTGCATTCTTATACAAAGCATGTATATGTATATATGTTACCTATGATTATATGCATGTGATGTTATGTACAATATTGACAAACATAAAGTTTTTGCAATATTTTAATGATTTCATAGAGTACATAGTATATTATTACTTATGTAAATAAAGTTATTTACATGATTATATGAGAGATTGATCATGATTTTGCCAATATGTCTAGTTAATCATGAATTTGATGAATTGATACATTCATATATGTTTTAATTCTATTTAAACTGCTTTTATAAGCTACTTTCAATATATATATTATTGATTGTACATTTGCATATTTTCATGATAATGAAAGTTCATGAACGATAAAAAATTGTATAAATAAGTCTTATGACAAATTATATTCACATAATATCAAAGAAAGAGATATTCTACAAATTCATTATTTAAAGAAATTGATTGAACTAACTCGATCTAAATACAAGTTAATATATTCAAAAGAAATTGAGTACTACCATCATTGGTTTGATGTGGAAACTAGAATAACTACAATTCCATGATAATATCATCCACCAACCCCTAACTGACAAAGAATTGCCAAACTAAACCAAAGTCAATTCTCTAATGAATTTGAGAATTTTCATATTGATCCCAATCTTATATTGGAAGTATATTTAGTTACAAACTTTCAATGAACTCCGGGATGTACTCTAAATGAGTATTTTGAGAATTTTATTCACTACTTCCAAGTCTAAGAATTCAGTGAAAAGAAATTTGTTTGTTTACTAAAAAGAGTCAATGACTTTGATATGTCGCGACTAAAACATGTCTTGCCACATGTGAAAAAAAAAAAGTCATTTTAAATGACAATAAGTATTGAGAGATACGATCCCACTCTATTTATTTTCACTTGAGCAAACATACTAATACACTTGTATAATATTAATTATGATAGTAAGTCATTGAGAGACATGACAATATTCTTCATAATACTAATGTTAGACCTCCGGATAAAGAAATTTCTTGAGGCTAACGGGGATCGATATGAATAGTGTAAATAACGTCAAAGCAAAGGGGAAATGACATGTTGACCCTACCTATGTGGGAAGAATGAACCACAAGGTAAGATATGTAAGAGTTTGTGATATTTATTGGTCGTGGTAGAAGTCATGGAGGTTATCCCAATAACTTTGCTTAGTCAATGGATATCCTCTATTTTGATTGATGAAATTTGTTTGTTTCTTACTTTACAAAGAACTTGTGAAAGTATAATCAATCATTCATATTAGACTATTGTATTTGGTCTAAAAGTTTATTTTGTGTTAGATTTATGTGATGTGACCTGATTAATTAATTAATTATTACTGGCTTATTGGTAAATTCCATTCCAAAGCATTGAATATAATTGAGTTTATTACCACACATTCACATAAAAGGTTCAGGAGTAAACTATTAGAAATAATGTAACATATCTAACAAATAATGTAGAATGAAAAGTATTTCATTCAAATATCTCTATAGAATGTAAGAATTTATCGAGGAACAAACAATTATTCACTGGATTGATATTTATATGTGACAAAGTCTTGATGCCTAGTGGCACATTGATTAAAGTCATAAAAGCTCAGTATGGACCAAGAGTGAAACGAACCTTGTTAAGTTTGATAATATTCATGTTGATGATTACCATTAAGAATCACATTATGAGAATGGAACTATACCTTTAATTATGTAGAAGAAAGCACGCTTTAGAGTCAATCTAATAATTTTACTTTACTATTTTTTGATTATTGAATCATAACATATGACCAACAAAGAACTTTTTGACACTGACTCAATCAAGTTTTGACACGACTGGCATGGATTCTTTGGTCGTCGTGATATGATGGTTCATAGTATAAGAAATTAACATGGACATCTTTCATTTTGAGTGGAACACAAAATGAGATAAGAATTTGATACAAAGTATAATATCGAGCTAATGTTGTTCAACTACAGCTAGTGCATTCTAAAGTACTAAGAGCACTACATACATTCATATCTCAAGGATACATCACTCATTTTTTTTAAAACTTGTTCATTAGCAAAATTGTATGATTGAGACATGCATATGCTAAAGATACAAAGTATAATGTTCCCTTATAATTGTAATTGGTGATACATGTGGACATAACCATTCTAAATGCGGATCATTCAAGTATTTTATAGTTTTGGTCGATGTTTCGGCACGTATTATCCATAAAAATGTTGCATTTTCAAAACTTCTAGCACATTTAGTATGACTAAGGACTCACCACCCTTATAGAGCACCCAAACTCATAATGCTAGAGAGTTTACATCAAAAGTATGCGATGTCTATTGCAATTTAATCAAGGTCGATGTAATGAATATTGTACCCTAATGTGCATATATAATAAGGTCACACAGAAGAAACCATCAAAAAGAATATAGATGGTGACTAGGATAATATTTATGCGTACTCATATATTTGTCTCTGCACAGGGTTATGCAATATTGCACGCAACTTTTACTTATTCGTTTATGAACCCCTGCTAACCAGATACTTTGCGTACCAGTTGGTAACTGGATATAAGCTTGATAATTCATATCTACGCATATTTGATTACGCAGTATATGTGCTTATTGCATCCCCACAACGTATATATATGGGTTTTTAAAGACGATTAAGTATTTATGTTGGATATGAATCTCCAACAGTCATCCGCTATTTGAAACCTTTGACAAACAATCTCTTTCTCGCTAAATTAGCGAATTTATCACTCTAATGAGACAGTTTTCCCGTCGTTAGGAGGAGATACAAAAAAGTATTTTCTAATGGAACGACAGGAATAGTTTCATACTATGTCTCATTATGATCCCCGCATTTCACAATGTAATGTGAAAGTAAAGTAAAGTGAACAATTGATTTTCAAAGTATAGAACACTCAATTCTCAAAGTGACGATATCATATATATACCAGCTACAAATGTGTCTGCAAGGTTAAAAGTCCCCATAAAAGGCACAATGTCAAAGATTAGGACATTGCAACCATACTTATTGGAGGTGTGGTTGAGGTCGTGACTCCCAAAAGAAACATGGGGATCACTTGGTTCGATCAATACTCGCCCAAGGGAATAAGGGGGCATGTATGGCACAACTTCAATTGATCATCAATGAAGATAACTCCTCTCATGAGATTATCTCTGGTTATACTTATGTCCATGAATCATTACTGGAGGACGCTCCAATGTTTAATATGATTCCAGAGAATAAAGAAATCTCAATGTACTATGAGAGTTTATATAAGTTGATGGAAAGATTTTCCACACACATTGATGATGTATACACTGTTGCTCAAGGAGTCATAGAGCACGATGATATCGAGCCACGCTCTATTGAAATGTCAATATAGAGCAAATCGACCTAAATGTAAAGAATCAATCAAGGTAGAACTAAATTCACTGACAAAAAGACAAGTATTTGGTCTGATAGTGCTAACCTCACCAAGTGTAAAGCTTGTATGACATAAACAAAGTTTTGTCAGAAAGCGTAATGAGAAAAATAAAGCCATGAGATGCAAATCTAAACTTGAAGCAAAAAGTTTCTCAAAATGCCATGGAATTGACTATGAGGATATGTACTCTCTCATAATATATGTTATAATTCTAAAGAATGAGGATGCAACTTATACCTGTGGTTACATCATATCTCTATGGAGATCGTGATTTAGAGATATATATACGAAAGTGTTTGCTGGCCTTTCACTGCCAAGGCAAGTGACTCTAAGCCACGGAGTGCATTTGCAATTAAATTAAAACACTCACTTTATGGATTAAAATAATCCAGACGGATGTGGTATAACCGTCTAAGTGACTATTTGATTGGGAAAATATAATCTATGGCCTTGCGTATTTATAAAGAAAATAAGTTTTAAATTTGATTATAATTGTATATGTCGATGAAAGGAACATAATATTCACTCTTGATGAAATAAGAGATATCGTTAGTTATTTAAAATTTTAATTTGAGATAATGAACCATGGGAAAACTCGGTCATGTTACGGCTTTAAACTAAAACTGAGTTTGTGGAATACTAAATTCTACAGTTTGCATATATCCAAAAGATGATCAGACAATTAATTATGGATAAGTGCAATATGTTAGCACTTCTATGATTGGTCAAAGTGAAGATATAAGGAAAGATCACTTTCGTCAACGGAATGACGAAGAACTGGTGGGAGCTGAAATTATCTTCCTATATACAATATGCGCATTATTGTACCATTACTAATACACTTGACCAAATATTACTTTCTCAAAATTGTTATCTTGATTTAACTTAAGAAAGCGCAATGTCATTGGAATAGAATCAAAACGTATTTGGATGAGTTTATTTTTCCCATTCATAAATATAATTTGGACTGCAAATGGTCTTGTAACCCTTATAGAAAATGTTGAGTTTACTTCCTACTGTGAAACACCAAATAGTATCGTTCATATTGGTTTCTCATTCGATCCATGTAAGAGATCATTATCATATATGTAGTAGTTTGTGATTATCAATGGTAAATGTTACGATCATTCATATATCTGATAATAGTGGCTTGAAATCTATCACTGAAGAAAATGTAATAATACGAGTAATATCACCACAACTCTTATACAACCAACAACCATGCACTTTCTCAAGAATCAAGTAAATTGAGGAAGTGGAAACTTTCAAAGTTCTATTGATAGATGTACATATCAAAGAGAGGTGTAAACTTTAGGGGGAGTCTCAACATAGGTGTGTTGTACTCTTTTTCCTTAGACCAAGTTTTATTTTTTCCACTTGGTTTTGTTACTTGGCAATGTTTTAACTAGGCAACAATGAAACACCATTTCACTCTTTGACTTGGCACAAGGGGGAGTGTTGAAGGAAAAACACAATTAGTGTGCCTTCGTCAACATGTAACTGATGAAGGACAATTTAGGTATTTATTATCTTTATGTATTATAAAAATATGTATTTAATACCCTTATATAAAGGGAGTCTTTGGTGAATAAGAGAACCCTAATTCTACCGTCTCCTTCGTCTCTCTTTTATATCTTATCCTTATACATTTCCTTTTACATATATTACATAAACTGGGGATAAAATTAAAAATACGTATGTTATTATTTCATTGTGTCACATAAGAGTGTAAAGAAATTGTTAAAAGTACACTTTTGAGATAATAATAATATGATAGTGAACACTTACAAAATTATTTCAAAAGAAATGGTATTATGAGACTTTTAAATAAACTTTACTAAAGTAAGCACATGACACACAAGATTTTTACTAAAATAAGTCTTATTTTACTTCCATATAATTAAAATTTATTCCTATCATTACACATATCATTTTTTAAATACATATGATATTAATTTCCAAATACTTGCCATAATTTTGACTGTATTTTTGGGGTAAAACTAAAATAATTATATACATATAAAATACTGAACATTGTGAATTCTAAAAATAAAGGTCAATTATAATCGTCCCATTTTTAACAAACTGGGATACTGATTATTTGAAAGTTTTTTCATTTTTCTTTTTAAAAACTTATTGATAAAAAAGAGAGAGAATAAAAATGAAAATGAAAAGTAAGTTCTCTATATAATGTTGGTGATTCATGAAATATTATTTTGTCGCGTGTAAATATGTAAATAATCTTAAGTTTTTGTCATCCAATTGCAAGGTAAAAACAAATAGGGAAAAATAGTCATCCCATAATTCGAACTTGCTAGGTCTCATATATGTTACTTCATATAGTAAATTTTTATTTAAACTAGAATATAAAAGCAGTAATTGAAATTGAAATGTAAATAAGGAAGATTTAATTAACGATGTAATAGCACATTTGACTTTGATTAAAACGTGACTAAATTTAGAAACTACATTTGGCAGGAAAGTCTTACGGCTTCTATTTATAAAACTTGGTTTTATATATAGTTATGGGGATTATTTTAACTCAATTGTAATTTTCACAACATCCCAACATATTTAAAAACCTCAAATTACTCTTAAAAAAACTCTCAAAATCGGGACTAAGGCAAGAAGTGAGGAAGAAGAAGGTGGCGGTGCAGCGCGGTGGGGCAAGAAAGAAAGAGTGGCGGCAGCCTTGAAGCTTCTGCTATGACCGTCGATCGAAAAGTGACACTGGTGAACGGGGTAAGGTGGGATATGGTAGTATTTGTTGTGAGGATTAAGGATCTATGGTCGATTGTGGGAGGAGATGCTGCACGGCGCCGAAAAATGCTAGGATACACCCGAATTTTTGGTGTGACGGGCAAAATTAGAGCAGAGCTTTCGGAGAGGCTAATGGTGGCACACGACAACAAAAATTAGAGGGTAGGTTCGCCCGGAGGAGACAAAGTTGATGGTGCCAATGACTGTCTGAAAAAAGTCATCGAAGATGATGCAACTACGGCAATAATATGCAGGTGTGTGGGGTGTGTTTTTGGTCCGGGGGTAATTTGGGAAATCGAAGGGAGTTTTTTTTTTTTTTTTTAGGTTGGGTTGCCAATATCATGCCCTTTAGTTATTTCTTCTTCCTTTAAAAAAAATTATAAATCAGTAGATATCTCATTCACTTACAAAATTAATTCAGAATATCACTTCCCAATTCCTAGTACAACAAACGGGGAAAAGAAACAAGATAACCAACAAGCTGTGTGATGCAACAATATCTTAATCCCATTGAAATTTCATCCCATGTGAAATTAAACTACCAATTCTGAACCCTAATTCTCAAATTAGAATCAAATGTCAGTGAAAAAAAAAGGAACGGAATCCCTCTCGTCACCATGCCTGCACACACACAACCCTCCACCACACCGACAATCATACTCGCACACACACCTTCGGCAACAGGGCGGCGATGGCGGAGACTAACAATGGCAGTGGCAATAGGACAAGGAGATGGACTAACCCGGGTGTTATAAGGTTTCCGTGACTCGATTTCTTAGAATGGGGCTTTGAAAGATCGTGGCTGATATAGGATTGGTGCTAGCAAATGGGTTCCCAACAATTTTAAGATGGCCGTTGTTGTTTCTATGTGGCGGCGTGTTTCCATCTTGTATTCAATTGTTCATGAAGTTTGTGTAATGTTATTATTAAAAACTAGTGATTTTACACCCGTGCGATGCACGGGGCAGAGAGATGCAAAATAGATTTACAATGTTTGGATAGAATTCGAAACTAATAAAACACTAATATGTGAGTGTGTGCGTCTGTGTGTAAAAACCAAATACACACAAAATAAATGAACGTAAAAATATTAGTGAATACTTAATTGTATAAAACATTATTGGATTTTGATTCGTCGTCACCGTGCATTAATATTTTCAAACTCTTCAATTTGTATTTAGCAAAACAACAACATATTGGTCATGGCTGAACACGGGATTTTTCAAGTAAATATCAATGTTTAAGATGTATTGTCATTGACTCTTGTTTATAGGCATTGTATAGAAAATACTAGTTAAAAAGACGTCAGAAGGGTCCTCTCTCAAACCAAACGTTAGTCAAAAAATGCAAAAAATAATATGTTAAACAAAATTATAATAATTAGTTCATAAATTAAAGAAATATTAACAATACGATCATCAAAATAGATGTTTCTAACGGACATGAGCACACAATCAACTACATTATTATCATCATCAATTTTACTTTAAATGGTATTATTGTCAGAGAGGTATGTGATAATGCTTGCATTAGAATCAATACGGATTTTATTTCAATGCTCATTATTACGTCTAGATAGTCATCTACACATATTTTTTAAATCATAAAAGTATATCAAATTTACCAATATTAGGTATTTAAAACATCCAATGTTGTGTAAAATATAACAAATATATCATTAGTGATGTCGTCCAAACCGAATCGCGAAAAGGATAAAGAGTTTTTCACGATTTATATCTATTTGGCTCCATACATACACACATACATACACACACACACACACACACACACACACACACACACACAGATATATATATATATCCTTATATATTAATGCAAAATCCTCATATCCTATGTGTCTGCTTCCACGCTTCGTTAGTTTCGGAAAAATCTTTGTTGCTTCGGTGTCATCCGAACCTTATAACTACCTAATTTAATATTCTCTTTTATTATATTTTACCTAATTAAATATTCTTCTTTTATTATATGTTACTTTTTATTCAATATTTTCTTTATCATATTTTGTTTAATTCAATATCTTACTTTTATTCTCTTAATATAAAAATATAAATAAGTCATATTTAATTATAAAAAAAAAGGTTTATAAGTTGAACTAATTTTTATTTATAATAAAACTACTTTAATACCCGCATATTATGCGGGATTAGAAAAAAAAAATAATATTCATTAAAAATACCAAAAGAATAATATTGAAAATGGTACATACAAATCGTAACATTATTTGTTATGTTTTCACAATAAATAATTCTTACACACAAATDAGAACATTACTTGTTCTAATTACAMTAAGAKTGATTTTCACAATTAAGAGTTTTGCATTTTTTTTTACGGTGAGTCACGAAATTAATTGTAATATATCAAGAACATTATTTGTTCTAATCACAGTGAAAACTGGTTTCACTATAAAGAACTTTCAAGTTTTTTACCATGAGTCACGAAATTAGTTGTAAAGTATACCAAAATATCCTAAACTTAACGGGAAAACCCGTAGAAAATTAAGTTTGAAAAAATATAAAACATACAACACCCGCATGTTTCATGTGAATATGTGATATAAGAAATTAAAATTTATAGGACACTGATAATATTATTGAAAAAACGTCGTGCATCTAACTTGTAGTATTTATTCTTCTTTTTTTCTGCGTAAGATACTAATTTATGTGTATCAATGCATTATATTAAAATTAGATAAATATAAAATGAAAAGCATAAGGAGAAGACATAAAAGAGAGACAAAGGAAGACGGTAGAAATTAGGATTCTCTTATTCATCAAAGACTCCATTTATATAGGGTATCAAAGTACATGTTTCCATAATACATAAAGATAATAAATACCTAAATTGTCCCTCATTAGTTACTTGTTGACGAAGGCACACTAATGTGTTTTTCCTTCAACACTCCCCCTTGTGCCAAGTAAAAGGGTGAAATGGTGTTTCATTGTTGCTTCGTTAAAACCTTGCCAAGTAACAAAACCCAATGGGAAAAATAAAATTTGGTCTAAGAAAAAAGAGTACACCACACCTATGTTGAGAATCCCCCTAAAGTGTACACCTCTCTCTGATATGTACATCTATCGAGAGAACTTTGAAAGTACCCACTTCCTCAATTTACTTGATTCTTGAGAAAGTGCATAGTTGTTGGTTGTAGAAGAGTTGTGCTGATATTACTCGTATTATCACATTTTTTTCAGTGATAGAGTTCAAGCCACTATCATCAGATATATGAATGATCATAACATTTATCGTAGATACTCACGAACTACTACATGTATGATAATGATCTCTTTACATGGATCGAATAAGTAACCAACATCAACGATACTATTTGGTGTTTCACAGTAGGATGTAAACTCAATATTTTCTATAGGGATTACAAGACCATTTGCAGTCCCAATTATATTTATGAATGGGAAAAATAAACTCGCGTCAATGGTTTCTTTTAGGTATCTAATTACATTTTGATTCCATTCCAGTGACATTGCGCTTTCTTGAGTTAAATCAAGATAATAATTTTGAGAAATTAATATTTTGTCAAGTGTATTAGTATTGGTACAATAATGCACATATTGTACATAGGTATAGAATTTCATCTCCCACCAGTTCTTCGTCATTCCACTGACGAAATTGATATTTCTTTATATCTTCACTTTGACCAATCATAGGAGTGCTAGCATATTGCACTTATCCATATTTAATTGCCTGATCATCTTTTGGATATATGCAAACTGTAGAATTTGGTATTCCACAAACTCAGTTATAGTTTAAAGCCTTAACATGACCGAGTTTTCCCATGGTTCATTATCTCAAATTAAAATTTCAAATAACTAGCGATATCTCTTATTTCATTAAGAGTGTATATTATGTTCCTTTCATCGACATATACAATTATAATCGCAAATCTGAAACTTATTTTCTTAATAAATACGCAAGGGCGTATATTATATTTTCCCAATCAAGTAGTCACTTAGACGGTTATACCACATCCGTCTGGATTGTTTCAATCCATAAAGTGAGTGTTTTAATTTAATTGCAAATGAACTCCGTGGCTTAGAGTCACTTGCCTTGGCAATGAAAGGCCAGCAAGCACTTTTGTATATATCTCTAAATCACGATCCCCATAGAGATATGATGTAACCACAAGTATAAGCTGCATTCTCGGTTCTTTAGAATTATAACATCTATTATCGGAGAATACATATCCCCATAGTCAATTGCAGGGCGTATTGAGAAACTTTGTGCTTCAAGTATAGATTTGCATCTCATGGCTTTATTTTTTTCATTGCGCTTTCTGACAAAACTTTTTTTATGTCCTAAAGGCTTTACACTTGGTGAGGTTAGCACTATCAGACCAAACACCTGTCTTGTTGTCAGTGAATTTAGTTCTACCTGGATTGATTCTTTAGAATTAGGTTAATTTGCTCAATATTGACATTTCAATGGAGCGTGGTTCGATACTATCATCAATGTGTGTGGAAGATCTTTCCATCAACTCATATAAACATATATTGTACATTGAGAATTCTTTAATATATGGAATCATATTAAACATCGGAGCGTCATCCAGTAATAATTCATGGACATAAGTATAATCAGAGATAATCTCATGAGAGTCATTATCTTCATTGATGATTAATTAAATTTGTGCCATACGTGCCCTCTTATTCCTTGGGCAAGTATTGATCGAACCAAGTGACCCCCCCTGTTCCTTTTGGGAGTAACAACATCAACCACACCTCCACTAAGTATGGTTTCAATGTCTTAATTTGCGACATTGCGCCATTTATGGGGACTTTTAACCCTGCAGACACATTTGCACCTGGTATATATATGATCTCGTCACTTCAGAAATTGATTCTTCTGTACTTTGAAGATCAATTGTTCACTTTACTTTTCTTTCACGTTACATTGTGAAATGCGGGGATCAAAATGAGACATAGTATGAAATTATTCCTGTCGTTCCTTTAGAAAATACTTTTTCTTATCTCCCCCTAACGACGGGAAGACTGTCTCATAAGAGTGATAAATTCGCTAATTTAGCGATAAAGAGATCGTCTGTCAAAGGTTTCAAATAGAGGATGACTGTTAGAGACTCATATCCAACATAAATACTTAATCGTCTTTGAAAATCCATAGAATGCGTTGTGGGGGAACAATAGGCACATATACTGCTTAATCAAATATGCGTTGATATGAATTATCAGGCTTATATCCAGTTACCAATTGGCACGCAAAATATCTGGTTAGCAGGGGTTCATAAATGAATAAGTAAGAGTTGCGTGCAATATTGAATAACCCTGTGCAAAGACAAATGAGTGTGCATAAATATTGTCTTAATCACCATCTATATTCCTTTTGACGGTGTCTTGTTTGAGACCTTATTGTATATGCACATTAGGGTACAAGATCCAATACATCGATCTTTATTAAATGCAATAGACATCAAGTACTTTTGATGTAAACTCTCTAGCATTATGAGTTTTGGTGCTTTATAAGGGTGGTGAATCCTCAATCATATTAAATGTGCTAGAAGTTTTGCAAATGCAATATTTTTATGGACAATACGTTCTGAAGCATCGACCAAAACTAGAAAATACTTGAATGATCCGCATTTTGAATGGTCATGTCCACATGTATCACCAATTATCAATTATAAGAATGAAATATTATACTTTGTATATTTAGCAAATGCAGGTCTCAATCATACAATTTTGCTAATGAACAAGTTTGGAAAAAATGAGTGATGTATCTTTGAGATATGAATGTATGTAATGCTCCTAGTACTTTAGAATGCACTAGCTATAATTGAACAACATTAGTTCGACACTATACTGTGCATTAAATTTCTATCTCGTTTTGTGTTTCACTCAAAATAAAAGATGTCCATATTAATTTCTTATAATATGGACCATCATATCACGATGGCCAAATAATCCATGTCAGTCGTGTCAAAACTTGAATGAGTCATGTCCAAAAGTTCTTTGTTGGTCGTATTTTATGACTTAATGATCAAAAAGTAGTAAAGTGAAATTACTAGATTGACTCTAAAACCATAAATTAAAGGCATAGTTCCATTCTCATAATGTACTTCTTAGTGATAATCATCAACATTAATATCATCAAACTTAATAAGGTTCGTTCGCTCTTGGTCCATAATGAGCTTTTATGACTTTAATCAATGTGCCACCAGGCCTCAAGACTTTGTCACATATAAATATAAATTAAGTGAATAATTATCTATTCTTCGACAAATTCTCACATTCCTCCAGAGATGAATGAAATACTTTTCATTCTAATATTTTACATTATTTACTAGATATGTTACATTATATCTAATAATTTTCTCATGAACCTTGTATGTGAATGTGTGGTAAATAAACTCAAGTACATTCAATGCTTTAGAATGAAATACAAAATTTACCAATAAGCCAAAAATAATTAAATCAGGCCACATCACATATATCTAACTCAAAATAAATTTTAAGACCAAATACAATAGTCTAATGTGAATGATTGATTATACTTTCATCAATCAAAATAGAGGATATCTATTGACTCACAAAGGTTATTGGGGGAACCTCCATGACTTCTACCATGACCAATAAATATCACGAACTCTTACATATCTTACCTTGTGGTTCATTCTTTCCACATAGGTAGGGATCAACATGTCTCTTCCCCTTTACATTGAGGTTATTTTCACTATTCAAATCGATCATGGTTAGCCTCAAGAAATTTCTTTATCCAGAGGTCTAACATTGGTATTATGAATAATAATGTCATGTCTCTTAACGATTAGGCATCATAATTAATATTATACAAGTGCATCAGTATGTTTGCTCAAGTGGAAAAAAAAATAGAGTGAGATCGTATTTCTCAATTTATTATTGTCATTTAAAGTGACTTTCTTTTTCACATATGGTAAGACATGTTTTTGGTCGCAACATATCAAAGTCATTGACCCTTTTTAGCAATCAAACCAATTTCTTTTCACTAAATTCTTAGGCTTGGAAATAGTTTTTCATAAAATTCTCAAAATATTCATTTAGAGTACATCCAGAATTTATTGAGATTTTAAAACTACATATACTTCCAATATAAGATTTGGGGTCAATATGAAGTCCCAAGTTCATTAGAGAATTGACTTAGATTAAGTTTGAAGATTCTTTGTCAATTGGGGGTTGATGGATGATATTATTGTGGAATTGTAGTTCTTCTAGTTTCCACATCAAACCAATGATGGTAATACTCAATTTCTTTTGAGTATATTAAATTGTATTTAGATTGAGTTAGTTCAATCAATTTCTTTAGATAATGAATTTGAAGTATGTCATAATCTTTCTTTGATATCATGTGAATATACTTTATCACAAGACTTATTTATACAATTTTAAGTATGTCATAATCTTTCTTTGATATCATGTGAATATACTTTATCACAAGACTTATTTACACAGTTCTTTATCATTCATGAACTTTCATTATCATGAAAATATTCAAATATACAATCAATGATACATACATTGAAAGCAGCTTATAAAATCAACGTGAAGAGAATCACCAACATACATGAATCTATCAATTCATCGAAATTCATGATCAACATACATGAAATCTATCAATTCATCGAAATTCATGATTAACTAAACATATGGCAAGATCATGATCAATCTCTCATCTAATCGTGTAAATAACTTTATTTACGATTTCTAAATTAGAAATCATCTAAGTACATAAATACTAATATATTATGTACTCTATGAATATCATTAACGTATTGCAAAATTTCATATTTGTCAATATTGTACATAACATCATGTGCATATAATCATAAATAACATATATACATACACATGATTTGTATAAGAATGCCCAATAATACATATCATGACATATATCCATATAAACAAATATTTATTAGTTGCATTTAATAAATAATAGGGTAATTCGAGTTACCTTGGAGGAAAGTTATGATTCTTTCCTAATTTTGTATTTAGGTTTCGGATAATACAAAGTTTCAAATTCGATCTCTACCGTACGGATTCAACCTCTACGTGTTTTGAATAATATATCCAAAATTCAGCTTCATCAAACGGTTAGATTGTTCGTAATTGAATTTTTAAAATAAGCTGGGTAGACAGTTCCGATAAACAAGATCAGCTCTGTGCAAAATTCATTATCGGATTCTTCAGACTTCATATTCAAATCTTCATTGTTCATATTGAACCTGTATATGTTGAAATAACATATCCAAAATTTGTATTGATCCAACGGTTCTATTGTGCGCAATTGTATTTTGAAATATGCTGCACAGAAATTTTCGAAAATAAAATCTGCTCTGTTCGAAATTCTATATATATTTCCTTTTATCTTTCAAGCCAATCTCCACCGTTCAAAATGTAATTCAAAAGGTCCTAAAGGTTATATATAAGTTTGAGCTCGATCCAACGGTTTAAACTTGAGAACCCGATTTTTTAAACATATAACGCAGTTAGAAACTTGACCCACTAAAATTGTGTATAGGGTATGGAGGCTTATTCTCGATCACTCTCAATAGGTTAGAGTTTCGTGCTGATAACGTGTAAAAGGAAAAGTATAAGGAGAAGACATAAAAGAGAGACGATGGAAGATGGTAGAAATTAGGGTTCTCTTATTCATCAAAGACTCTCTTTATATAGGGTATCAAAGTACATGTTTCCATAATACATAAAGGTAACAAATACCTAAACCGTCCCTCATTAGTTATTTGTTGACAAAGGCACACTAATTTATTTTTCCTTCAACAATAAAGAGATTTAAAATATATTTAATATTTATTTTCATAGGCATAATAATTTAATATTATTATTATTAATATTTTATCTTTTTTGTTTCACTTTGTTTTGTTTTTTGTTTGGTGTAACAATAGTTTTTCATATATATTTTTAATATTATTTCCAATTCATCATATTAGGATTATATTAAAAAAAAGTAAGTTTATATTTTTATATTTATTTTCTTTTTGTAATAATTTTATATAACTTGTATTTTTCTTAAATAAATAATTAAAATTATAATAAAATCATTTCAATTTTTATTGAAAATAAAAATTAATTCAGTTTATATATATTTTTTTTAATTAGATATAACTTTTTTATATTTTTATATTAGAGGAATAAAAGTAAGATATTGAATTGGAAAAAAATATGATAAAGAAAATATTAAATTATGTAACATGTAATAAAAGAAAAATATTGAATTAAGCAAAATATAATATTAGGAAAGTATTAAATTAGGTAAAATATAATAAAAGGAGAAAATACTAAATTAGGTAAACATTAGGCTCGGATGACACTGAAGCACAAAAAAAAATTCTAAAGCTAACAAAGTATAGGAAGCAGACAAATAAGATAGGAAGATTTTGCATTAATATATAGGGGATATTTGAAATAATTTATTTTTATAATTTAAATATAGTATTGAATTAAATACGAGTTATATAAAATTATTACAAAAGAAAAATTATTATATAAAAAATCTAAACTTAAGATTTCTTATCTAATCCTAATATAATACATTGAGAATAATATTAAAATATATTTGAAAATTTATTGTTACGCCAAAAAAGAAAAAATAAAGGAGGAAACAAAAATATAGAACTAAAGAAAAAATAATAATAAATTATTATTCCTAGAAAAATAAATATTAAATATATTCTAAATCTCCTTATCTAACTCCAATATAATGCATTAATACACATATTATATATTTATATGAGAAATTAGTATTTTATGCAAGAGAAAAGGAAAAAAAAATAATATTACATTAGTTGCAAGTTAGATATACGACGTTTTTTAATACAATTATCAGCGTCTTATAGATTTTAACTTTTTATATCACATCTTCACATGTGACATGCGAGTGTTGTATGTTTTGTATTTTCACAAACTCAATTTTTTAAAGGCTTCACCGTCAAGTTTAGGGTATTTTGTTATACCTTATAACTAATTTCGTGACTCCCTAAAAATAAAAATTATTTATTGTGAAAATCAGTTTTACTATTATATATATATATATATATATATATATATTATCATTATCAATATAAACATGGACACACATTAATCTATATATAATATTATTGACTAAGTATACAAAAATGAGTTTTTAAATAAAAATGCGGCTATACAAAATAAGTATTGACATTATAAATTCTTAAGTATCAAGAAAAAGAAAATACTTGTCATACCAAAAATATTGCAAGTTAGCGTTGTGACAGAGGAATAATATTGGTACTTGAACACTTGAACTTGTATTATAGGACAAAATTATATTGCCTATTAATATTTAAAATTTAATATTAAAGACTTATCATTAAAAAAACTACATCCTCAAATATCTTAAATGTCTAAGTAATTAGATTTTATAATTAAAAATTAAAGTCAATTTTTATATAGTTAAATATCTATATCCATAAAAACTAACCAAGATGTAAATAAAAAAAATTGAGTTACGTTATAATAAATTACACAAATAGGTTTTAAAATAAGAAATTTTATTCATGCCTGGGCAAATTAACCAATATGTAAATAAACAGTATCTAAATATGTAAAATATTATAATAATAACCCAAATGTAACATTTAGCTTTTTGTAAATAATATTCAACATTACAATAAACTAAAAAATCGGGCTTTTAAATATTGAAACTAGTACATATTTTTATTTGAATTAGTTAATTTCACAATAAATAAATAAATAAATCTCATATGTAATATTAAGACCAATCCCACGTGAATTATTCTTGATTCAGTCCATCCCCCTTACCCATTTCATTGAAGATCCAAGCGCATCATAAATTAAATCATATAGGACGGTTAACATGTTACATGGAGTATTAAACGGCCATAAATTGAGATGAAAAAATAAAATCACAAAAAATCTAACATGAATATTAATTATCTCATAATTAGCGTGGCCACTGATATGTAGTTTATGGAGAGTTTTGAATTTCAGAGAAAACGAATTAGTTGAGATATATATGTGTTTGGAAGTTTTGATAAAATCAAGTTCTTCACAAATTTAGTCCGTGAACTGAATATTTTAAAAGCTTGCTAGTTAATGCTTCATATTTAGATCCTTTTTATAAAAAAAATTATTTGTATTTTTTCGAACATTCTCAACATTTAGATTCTATTTATTGTGATACCTATTTTTATGTGATAGTGTTTATATCCTCCTTGATTTTAATAGATTTGTTAGTGTATTGAAAATAACTTTGTCAAATGTTTCGAGTTTTTTGGATAATCCAAGATTTTGAATATGTTTTATCAATAACCGTTAATGTTCTATTTAATATTAATTTTTTAAATATTAATTACTTTTAGGAGCATAAAAGGTTCTCATGAATCAAATAAACTTAATTTGACTTCATTTGTTCTTGTCTGCTGAATCTCTAACAACTGACTGATGAGTTATAATTATTTTACAAATTGCATTATGATTTATATTTATTTAAATTCTACAAAATAAGTAACATTGAATGAGATTTTGACATTGCATGGAATCTAATTCTCTGTATAAAGAATCCGATAATTATAAATTGCTTATAGTTCAGTTTACTTCAGTATATATAACTAGGAAATGACTACGGTGTATTCAAGGCACCATGCCCCCCACTCCTACATTTACAATCGTTGATCTTTTAATATAGAAAACCTAAATTTAATCTAATAGTCTCTAAGTAAGATCCATGCTTGTTCATAAAGAGTATCAATCTCTAGTTCAAAATCTCAAAATTGTGTAAAATTTACAAAATTTAATGAGAGTTGTATAAAAGGAAAAGCAGAAAAGAAGAAGACATAAAGGAGACGGTAGAAATTAGGGTTCTCTTATTCATCAAAGACTCCCTTTATATAGGGTGTCAAATACATGTTTCCATAATACATAAAGATAACAAGTACCTAAATTGTCCTTCATTAGTTACTTATTGACGAAGGCACACTAATTGTGTGTTTCCTTCAACACTCCCCCTTGTGCCAAGTCAAAGGGTGAAATGGCGTTTCATTGTTGCCTCGTTAAAACCTTGCCAAGTAACAAAACCCAATGGAAAAAATAAAACTTGGTCTAAGGAAAAATAGAACACACCTATGTTGAGACTCCTCCTGAAGTCTACACCTCTCTTTGATATGTACATCTATTATGAGAACTTTGAAAATGATATATAAATCTATCAAGTGAGGCTTGAAAGTCTCAACTTCCTCGATTTACTTTACAAATGAGAAAGTTCATAATTGTTGGTTGTATAAGAATTGTGATGATATGGTTCATATTATCACTTTTCATGTAGCCTACTTTCATTGGTTCGTTTCAACTTGTATATCTTCATATCTACAAGTGGATTCTTCAGTGGTAGAATTCAAGCCACTATCCTCAAAGATATGTATGATTATTTGATACTCACAAACTACTACAGGTATGATAATGATATCTTTACATGGATCAAACGGGTAACCAACATCAATAATACTATTTGGTGTTTCATAGTAGAAAACCTAATATTTTCTTTAGAGATTACAAGACCATCTGCAGACCCAATTATATTTATGAATGAAAAAAATAAACTCACGTCAATGGTTTCTTTTAAGTATCAAAATACGTTTTGATTCCATTCCAATGATATTGCGCTTTCTTGAGTTAAATTAATATAACAATTTTGAGAAATTAATATTTGGTCAATTATATTAGTAATGGTACAATAATGCGCATATTGTACATAGGACGAGAATTTCAGCTCCCACAAGTTCTTCGTCATTCCGCTGACAAAATTGATCTTTCCTTTTATCTTCATTTTGACCAATCATAAGAGTGCTAACATATTGCACTTATCCATATTTAATTGCTTGATCATCTTTTGGATATATGCAAACTATAGAATTTAGTATTCTACAAACTCGAGTTTTAGTTTAAAGTCTCAACATGACCGAGTTTTCCCATGATTCATTATCTCAAATTAAGAATTCAATTAGCTAGTGGTTTCTCTTATTTCATTAAGAGTGAATATAATAATCATATCATCGACATATATAACTACAAATGCAAATTTAAAACTTATTTTCTTTATAAATACGCAAGGGCATAGATTATCTTTTCTTAATCAAGTAGTCACTTAGACGATTATACCACATCCGTCTGGATTATTTCAATCCATAAAGTGAGTGTTTCAATTTAATTGCAAATGCACTCCGTGGCTTAGAGTCACTTCCCTTGGCAAGGAAAGGACAACAACACTTTCATATATATCTCTAAATCATGATCCACAGGTATTACCACAGGTATAAGCTGCATTCTCATTCCTTAGAATTATAATATCTACTATGGGAGAGTACATATATCCCCATAGTCAATTCTAGGGCCTTTTAAGAAACTTTGTGCTTCAAGTTTAGATTTGCATCTCATGCTTTTATGACAAAACTTTGTTTATGTCCTACAGGCTTTACACTTGGTGAGGTTAGCACTACCAGACCAAATACCTATCTTGTTGTAAGTGAATTTAGTTCTACCTGGATTGATTCTTTATAATTAGGCCAATTTGCTCTTTGTTGACATTTCAATAGAGCATGGTTCGATACCATCGTGCTCTATGATTTCTTGAGCAAAAATGTATATATCATCAATGTGTGTGTAAAATCTTTCCATCAACTCATATAAACTCTCATAGTACATTGAGATTTTTTTATTCTCTGGAATCATATAAAGTATAGGAGCGTCCTCCAGTAATGATTCGTGGACATAGAATAACCAGAAATAATCTTATGAGAGGAATTATCTTCACTGATGATCAACTGAAGTTGTGCCATACATGCCCTCTTATTCCTTGGGCGAGTACTGATCGAACCAAGTGACCTCCCATGCTTCTTTTGGGAGTCATAACCTCAAACACACCTCTACTAAGTATGGTTGCAATGTCTTAGTCTGCGACATTGTGCCCTTTATGGGGACTTTTAACCTTACAGACACATTTGCAGCTGGTATATATATGATCTCGTAACTTTAGAAATTTGAGTCTTCTATACTTTGAAAATCAATTTTCACTTTACTTTACTTTCATGCTACATTGTGAAATGCGGGGATCATAATGAGACATAGTGTGAAACTATTCCGCTCATTCCATTACAAAATACTTTTTCTTATCTCCCCCTGACGATGAGAAGATTGTCTCATTAGAGTGACAAATCCAAAAATTTAGTGGTAAAGAGATCGTTTGTCAAAGGTTTCAAATAGCGGATGACTGTTGGAGACTCATATCCAATATAAATATTTAAACGTCTTTAGAAACTCATATAAATGCATTGTGGGGACACAATAGGCACATATACTGCGTAACTAAATATGCGTAGATATGAATTATCAGGCTTATATCCAGTTACCAAGTGGTACGCAAAATATTTGGTTAGCAGAGGTTCATAAACGAATAAATAAGAGTTGCATGCAATATTGCATAACCCTCTGCAGAGATAAATATATGAGTGCGCACAAATATTGTCTTAGTCACCATCTATATTCTTTTCGATGGTATCTTCTTTGAGACCTTATTGTATATACACATTAGGGTACAAGATGCATTACATTGATCTTGATTAAAATGCAATAGACATCAAATACTTTTGATGTAAACTCTCTAGCAATATTAGTTTGGGTGCTCTATCAAGGTGGTGAGTCCTCAATCATACTAAACGTGCTAGAAATTTCACAAATGCAACATTTTTATGGACAATACGTGACGACGCATCGACCAAAACTATAAAATACTTGAATGATCGGCATTTTGAATTGTTATGTCCACATGTATAACTAATTATCAATTATAAGAATGAAATATTATACTTTGTATCTTTAGCATATACAGGTCTCAATCATATAACTTCTCAAAGAACAATTTTTGAAAAAATAAGTGATGTATCTTTGAGATATGAATGTAGGTAATGCTCCTAATACTTTATAATGCACTAGCCGTAATTGAACAACATTAGTTCAATAATATACTGTGCATCAAATTTCTATCTCATTTTGTGTTTCACTCAAAATAAAATATATCCATATTAATTTCTTATAATATGGACCATCATATCACGACGACCAAAGAATCCATGCCAGTCGTGTCAAAACTTGAATGAGTCAGTGTCCAAAAGTTCTTTTTTGGTCATATCTTATGATTCAATAATAAAAAAGTAGTAAAGTAAAATTACTAGATTGACTTTAAAACGTACTTTCTTCCACATAAATTAAAGGTATGGTTCCATTCTCATAATGTATTTCTTAATGAGAATCATCAATATGAATATCACCAAACTTAACAAGGTTCGTTTCGCTCTTGGTCCATACTGAGTTTGTATGACTTTAATCAATGTGCCACTAGGCATCAAGACTTTGTCAAATATAAATATCAATTCAGTGAATAATTCTCTATTCCTCGATAAATTCTCACTTTCTACAGAGATATTTGAACGAAACGCTTTTCATTCTAATACCTTACATTATTTGCTTTATATGTTACATTATATCTTAATAGTTTACTCTTAAACCTTGTGTGTGAATGTGTGGTAAATAAACTCAATTATATTCAATGCTTCAGAATGAAATGTAAAATTTACCAATAAGCCAAAAATAATAATTAATTTAAACCAGGCCACATCACATGAATCTAACTCAAAGTAAACTTTAAGACCAAATACAGTAGTCTAATATGAATGATTGATTTTACTTTCACAAGTTCTTTGTAAAATAAGAAACAGACAAATTTATCAATCAAAATAGAGGATATACATTGACTAAGTAAGGTTATTGGGAGAACCTCCATGAATTCAACCAATAAATATCACAAACTCTTACATATCTTACCTTGTGGTTCATTCTTCCCACATGGGTAGGGATCAACATGTCTCTTCCCTTTTGCTTTGAGATTGTTTTCTCTATTTATATCGATCGTATTTAGCCTCAAGAAATTTCCTTATCCAGAGATCTGACATTGGTATTATGAATAAAAATGTCATGTCTCTCAATGACTTATTATCATAATTAATATTATATAAGTGCATCAGTATGTTTGCTCAAGTGGAAAGAAAAGTAGAGTGAGATCGTATCTCTCAATTACTTATTGTCATTTAAAGTGACTTTCTTTTTCACATATGGTAAGGCATATTTTTAATCGCAACATATCAAAGTCATTGACCCTTTTTAGCAAGAAAGAAATTTCTTTTCTCTAAATTCTTAGGCTTGGAAGTAGTGTTTCATAAAATCCCCAAAATATTCATTTAGATCACATCCCAAAGTTTATTGGAATTTTGTAACTACATATATTTCCAATATAAGATTTGGGTTTAATATGAAATCTCAAATTCATTAGAGAATTGACTTTGACTTAGTTTCATGATTCTTTGTCAGTTAGGGGTTGATGTACAATATTATTGTTGAATTGTAGTTACACAAGTTTCCACATCAAATGAATGATGGTAGTACTCAATTTATATTGAGTATTTGGATTTAGATTGAGTTATTTTAATCAATCTTTTTAGATAATGAATTTGAATAATATATGTCATAATCTTTCTTTGATATTATGTGAATACACTTTATCACAAGACTTATTTATACAATACTTTATCACTAATGAACTTTTATTATCATGAAAATATGAAAATGTACAATCAATGATACATATAGTGAAAGTAGCTTATAAAATCAGTTTGAAGAGAATTGCCAACATACATGAATCTATCAATTCATCGAAATTCATGATTAACTAAACATATTGTCAAAATCATGATCAACATGTCATCTAACCATGTAAATAACTTTATTTATGATTTCTAAATAATAAATCATCTAAAATCATAAGTAACAATATATTATGCATGTTTGTCAATACTGTACATAACATCACATGCATATAATCATAGGTAACATACATACATATACATGCTTGTATAAGAATGCACAATAATACATACCATGCCATATATCCATGTAAATAAATATTTATTATTTTTATTTAATAAATAATAGGGTAATTCGAGTTACCTTGGAGGAAAGACACGATTCTTTCCTAGGGCATTCCATAATTTTTGTTTTTGCAATAGGTTTGTCTGCGATATGTTTTTGATGACATAGACCTTCAAACCTCATCTCCAACATACATATTTAACCACTATATCTTTGAAACATTATATCCAAAATTCAACTTCATCCAGAGGTTAGATTGTGCGTAATTTAGTTTTTAACAAAAGCTGGGCAGACAGTTTTGGGAAAACAGGATCAGCTCTTTTCAAAGTTCATTAACGGATTCTACGGTCTTCAAATTCAGATCTGCACCATTCAAGATAAACTTTCATATGTATAGAATAATATATCCTTTTTTGGCTTGATCCAACTGTTCGATCTTGCGAAATCTTGTTTTGAAAAATGTTGCACAGAAAACACCGAAAATAAAATATGTTTTTTTCGAAAATTTATATATATATTCTCATATCTCAGAGTCTAATCTCTACCGTTCAAAATGTTATTAGACATGTCTTGAATATTTATCCAATGGCTGAAATGCAAAAAACTGATTTTTCAAACTTACAGCGCAGATAGATTTTCGACGTACGAAAATAATATAATTGTTGCTTTGGTTATGGAGACTTATTTGCGATAAGCTAGAGTCTCGTACTGATAACGTGTAAAAGTAAAAGCACAAAAGAAGAAGACATAAATGAGATGAAGGAGATGGTAGAAATTAGGGTTCTCTTATTCATCAAAGACTCCATTTATATAGGGTATCAAATACATGTTTCCATAATACATAAAAATAACAAGTACCTAAATTTTCCTTCATCATTTACTTATTGACGAAGGCACACTAATTGTGTTTTTTCTTCAACAAATTGATTATAATAACTATTTTTTAAAGCTACTGATAGTACATCATTAATATAAATTGATATTCAATTCATCATGTTGGAAATTTAATCAGAAAATAAATATCAAAATATTTGGTATTATTTATCTAACATTTATTTTTACTGCATCTTAGGTTTGAGAAAAAAATACTCAAGATCAAATATCCAGAAATAGACAAACAAACAAAAAATCAAAACACTTATTTGATCAGTATTAGGTTTGAGAAAATAATATTGAAGATCAAACAAAAGACACACAAAAAAAATGTAAGTGAAGCATTCTCATTTAATAATCATATATTTTTCTAATACTCCTATATGATAAATCATGATGATTGTGAATTAATTTTGAGAAAAATAAATCAAGTTCATATTGAATCAAACATTTTTTATTTATATTTGAAGAATTTAATACTAAAACTAATTATTTAACTGTTGACATTAATAACATTCAGAACAATATAAATATGCCTACTCTCAATATGCAAGTTGGGCGAGAATGAATACATGAGAACATCAAGAGTTTAAATGAATATCCAGGTAAGTCATCTAATTAATCACTTGTAACTATATATACACACTAAAAAAAATAGTGAAATACTGACGGGCGGTATCCGTCAGCAAACAGGTGCTGACGGGTACAGCCCGTCAGCATTTTTAAGATCAGTAAATGATTTGCTAATGGCATTAACCAACCCGTCATCATTTACTGATGGCATGTTGACGGGTCTGACCCATCAACGAATCCCCCCGCCATATAACCGAAACCCATCAGCAAATGCTGACGGGTAAGAAACACCATCAGCAAATGCTGACGGACACATCCTGTCAGCAAACTCGAATAATACTGACGGGTTTGTGCCGTCAACATTTTCAAATTTTTTTATTTTTTTATTTTAATTAAAAATTTTACCTATTTCTATTTCACATATCAATAATTCAATATGAAAACTAATTTGCATTTCCCCAAAAAATATATGAAATTAAAAATAAATTATAATTAATTAACAATTTTATCGTATAATATATAAAACATAAAAAGTGCCAAATATAAATATTATTCGTTCCTAAATCAACTAGACTGCTGCATCATCATCAGCAGGAGCAGGGACTAGAGCAGCAGAAGCACCAGAGGACCGCCGCCGACATCGCAATGCCATCACTGCGACAACTTCCCTCATCACCCGGTCACAGAGAGTCTCATCGTTCTGTAGAATCTAACGTGTATGCTCCTCACACATGGCCTGAAGATGCTCCTGATGTGCTTGCTCGCTCGCCTCGACCTAACTTTTCAAAAGCTCCATCTGCGTCTGGAGCTGTGAGACACGGCTATCAGGAACATAGGAAGTATCGCCTCTAGTACTCTTCGAAGCCAGAAGAGATCCTAAACATCCCATGCCAAACCGCCGATCCTTCTTCACTCCGATGGTCTGTAGATAAACCGTGTTCTCATCGACGGAAGCAGGATCCGGTGATGAAGCACGAGCCTCCTCCAGACATCTCTAATACTCTTCCTGTAATATTTTTATTGATGTATTATTTACTGTTACGAGGATTAGAAACTAAAGATATATATTTATATTAATTACTCAATCTGCTGCGATTGAGTATCAGTGAAAGAGCCGCCGGGTCTCTGGTGCATGGTCAGGAAAAGCTCAAATGCATTGGGTTCCCTACCCAAATCCCCGGGCTGTATAAAATATTTCAATTATTTTTTAATTATGAAATAATTAATTACTTACGAGTTAAATTTACAAATATATTTTAAAATGACTTACGAGCCGACATGTATGACCAATCGCAGTGCGAGACCCTCCTCTGTGCTTGGCTATCCCAGTACTAGGTCTGCTGGACTCGCTCAGCCTGTTTCTGCTCAGCCTGCTTCTTGCTCTCTGGCTTCTCGAACTCCACCAGCCATCTCCAGATTTGCTTTCCGACGCACTTGGCCACCTTCCCCTTATTTTTCCACGCCTTCTTCTATTCGTTGAGACGGAAGCGCCACGACACGGCCATAGAACTGTAAAAATTCTTCTGTACGACTGCCTTGGAATATACACTCGGGTCCCAATAACATCGCTTCTGCAAAATAAAATAAAATAAGACAATTTGATTAATAAAAATCATTATATATAATAACTTTTGAAAATAATATTAGTTTAATTACTAAAAACTCAGGCCACCACAACAGACGATGAGAATGGGGAATGTGCTGGTACTTTCCGCCCATCGGGGTGTAAACGAGCCTCGTGGATCTCCCAAAGGATAATCAGTAACTCCGACGAGTCACTGCGTATCTTGGTAAAATATAGAGTTTATTAGGGCAATATCTTGAAATAAATAATTTATTACTTACAAAAATTAAATTAAAGTTACTCACCTCGGGGGGACGACAAAGATCTCGATCATGTTAGGACGTGGTGGCATGAGTCCTCTCAATGTACTGGCCTCTGACGGGGTGGCTGGAATGATCGATGGGGTCACACCCGATAAGTCCATCATATCATCGTCTTCATCGTCTATCTGACGATGAAAAGATGATGATGAACCAAGAGAAGCACGACCCGAAGATGGTCTTAGAGAAGAACGCCCACGACCTCTACTTCTCATCTAAAAAAATATTAAAATTTAAGCACAATCGAACTGGGTATGCAGGAAGGCCCCTAAATAGAAAATGTAATTTGTATGCGTGGGGTAAAAGTAAAAGTGTCTTTGTCAATACATGTGTGGCCAACGACCATGTTCCACGTGTTTCAAATCAGTTTCAGTTTAATTTTACGAAGACTTTTATATGGGGTGATGTGCAAAAAACACAGCAGCTTTTGATGTGCTAATATACATTGCCAGTTTTAGAATCTGTAAATTAAGGTAAAGGGCATATCTGTAAATTTACAAACATATTTCAGTTTTACTTACGAGCTGACGTGCATGACCAATCGCAGTGCAAGACCCTCCTCTGTAAGCTATCGTCGGGTTTACAATTTTATTTTTTTTGAATTTACCGATGGACTTTCAGCCCGTCGATAATTAGTTAAATAAATAAATAAATAATAATTTAATTTACCGACGGCTTCTGCACGTTGTTTACTAATAATTTAATGTTAAATAAAATAATAATAATTTTGTGAGCAGTGAGTTTGCGCACGTCGTTTACTAAATTCCCAAGCCTGACTTTGTACACTTCAGCTAACTTATCAGACTCTAGTTATTCTTTCAGTTTCAACTCTTCGATAATTTTATTAGCCTCAGTCAATTCTTCGATCGTCTTAACACCATCCGATATTTCTCGTGAGTCAAATCCTCAATCTCTAAACTCATTGTTACAATCATATCGTGCCCTATTCTTGGCGCTTGATCAGTTACCCGAGCATCGAACGGATATTTAATCTCATTATTATTTAGAGACTCATAAACATGAAAAACTAAATTTAATAATAAATCTAGCATTTGACACACGATTGAAAATCTGATCATAACAATTTCATGAACTTCTCCCTGGGTTTTTTGATATTGAAAAGTTGGGGTGATATGAAAACATGAGTATATTGGTTCTTTTGTTGGACATGTTATGATTAGTAGTGGTTGTTGTTTTTAATTCTCTAGGTTTCTTTATACAATCATACATTATGATTACACTTCAACTAACTTATCTGAACTCTAACAAGTTAAGTGAAGTGTAATCATAAGAAATAATTATATAAAGAAACCTAGAGAACTAGGAACAACAATCCAGGGAGAAATTCATGAAATTGTTATGATAAAATCTTTAATCGTGTGTCAAATGCTAGATTTGTTATTAAATTAAATTTGTCATGTTTATGGATTTATAATTAATAATGAGATTAACTATTCGTTCGATGCTCGAGTAACTGATCAAGCGCCAAAAACAGGGCACAATGATTATAACAACGAGCTTAGAGATAAAGGATCTGAATCACGAGAAAATCAGATGCTGTTAAAATGATCGAGGAATTGAGTGAGGCTAATAAAATTATCGATGAGTTGAAACTGAAAAAATAACTAGAGTCCGATAAGTTAGATGAAGTGTACAAAGCCGGGCTTGAGAATTTAGTAAACGACGTAAGATAATCACGTGATGTTTCTCAATATCACGACTTTTCAAACATACTTAGAATTAAAGTATACGCTGCCAGTTTTAGAATTGTAAATATAAACTAAACAAAATATTCACTTGATGATCACCACAGCATTTGAAAACCCCACCACACACTTTTTAAAACCACCATCAAATTCTGAAAAAAATTAAAATCCGTTATTGGAGGGACGAAACCTCCCGGCCGGCGCCGTACACAACGTCATCACCGACGTCTTCCCAAACCAATCACAACATCAACCAATCACAATTAAACCATAACATACATTAAATAACATAACCAATCACGGCATTTAAAAACCACTATCGCATAAACTTTAAAATATAATTGCATAATTGAACCCTTAATGGACACTAACGAACCTTAATTGCATAATCGAACCCTAATTGCATAATCCAACCTTATTAAACCCTAATTATATATTTATCCCTAAATTAAACCCTAATTATATAATTATCCCTAATTAAACCCTAATTATATATTTATCTCTAAAATCAACCCTAAATATACAATAATCCCTAAATTAAATTTTAATTATACAATAATCCTTATTATATAAATATTCCTAAATTAAACCCTAATTATATAATTATCCCTAAATTAAACCCTAATTATATAATTATCCCTAATTAAACCCTAATTATATATTTATCTCTAAAATCAACCCTAAATATACAATAATCCCTAAATTAAATTTTAATTATACAATAATCCTTATTATATAAATATTCCTAAATTAAACCCTAATTATATAAATATCCCTAATTAAACCCTAATTATATAATTATCATTAAATTAATTCCTAATTATATAATTACCCCTAAACTAAACCCTAATTATATAATTATCACTAAATTAAATACTAATTATATATTTATCCCTAAAATCAACTCTAATTATATAATAATACCTAAACTAAACTCTAATCATAAAAAAGCCCCTAAATTATACCCTAATTATATATTAATACGTAAATTATACACCAATTATACAATTATTTCATATTATTTTCGAAAATTATAAATCTTAATTCACAAAACAACTCAAAAAAATTAATAAAAAAAGAGAGAGTGAAAAGATGGACCTTGGGCGGCGACTGGCTACGGAGGGCATCGGGGCTGGGCGGCGAGGCTGGGCTGGGCGGC